>JANAVB010005597.1:30485419-30585196 GCA_029216955.1 Iris pallida | reverse complement strand
GATTTGTATGCTCGATGGCTAATAAACATTCTGTCCCAAGCTTAGCAGGAGATGTTTATATTAAAACAAAGGCCCCATGAGAAAACTAACCTTCACTCGAATGTTTGGAAAATGGACAGCAGCTGCAAGCAAACCATCAACATCTGGAAAACTATCAACTTATGGAATCAAAAACACTAAGGACAGGGTTGATGATCTATACAATTTTGTTGCTGCAAACTTTGAGAATGTCTTCAAAAGATGAAGACTATATCCGACAACCAAAATTGATTCTGGATAAGATTAACCAGATAGAGGTTGAATTTGCTGACCAAGAATAAGATTTTCCTTCCCTCGTGAAGAAGGTAAATGGGGCTAGCCCAAACTCTTATGTAAAATACACACTGTGCACATTGACACTTTAATGCTAGCCATCACTTTGATACTTCTATTTATTTTTGGATGTCATTTCTACATATAAAGTGAGTCCATACTGACTATAATTTTTCTTAATCCATCCCACAAGGTGTAGGTGAAGGATATTTTGAGAAAGAAGAAGAAGTAGGAAAAAAAAAGAAACAAGAAGAAGAAGATGGAGACGGCTATGAAGATTCATCCTTTGAGTTTTGAATGTCTCTTATTTCAATTTGGAAGTAATATTTGACTTGTAATATGGTTCTGAATATTTGTTGGTCATGGCGGACAAACTAAATTTTGTGTTTGAAATATTGTAAGACTAAACTTTTCGCTTGTACTAAGTGCATAGTTCGTAATTTATTTTGAAAATGTAATATGGTCTTGAATTTAGAGTAGGTCTGATATTTATTTGGATTATTGTATTGTGATTTATGCAGGTTCTATGTTGAATTACTAACGTGGATTGGGCAGATTACTGTAATGTAAATTATGCAGTTTATTGGACTTGGAATGAAGTATACTTAATTTGATTATGATTTTTTGGTAGAAGCGTTTATTTGGTTGGCAGTTGGCCTTCATAGATGATATTGATATTTTGGTGTATTCCTTTGATTTGCAGATGCCCATCACAGATTTCATGAGTCCTTGGTGCATTGCTAGGGTTTACAGGTGGCCTCATTACGGATGTATTCCTGGGATCACTGAAACTTTATTTGATTGTAATGTGTTTTGCTTTCTGTAAAAAATTATTACATCGATGCCATCAGTATGAATTCGATGCCAGTGCCTGTTCATCCCTTGTTATTGCTGAAGCAAAATTGTAATCCTGCCTGTTCATCCCTTGTTATTGCAGAAACATAATTATAATCCTGCCTGTTCATCCTTTGTTATTGCCATCAGTACACCGATGCCATCAGTATGAAGTCGATGCCAGTGTAATGCATAATGTAACGTAAGAAAAATTCTCTTTGATAGTAGGTTAATTATATTCAAACATTCGTAAGAAATTTTGTTCAGCCATACAGTGGAAGCCAGATAAAATAATATTCGGATTAACTTGAAAATGATTTAATATTAAATGAATGTACTATGGTAAATGATATTAAAAATACTGTAAATATTTGGTGAAAAAAATATGAGATACTTGAACATTTCCAGTCCTAAATGTACCATACTTTGTTAAAAGCACAAAGAGTGTCCGTTCTCCGTTTTCAAAGAACGGAGAATGGCCATTCTCCATGTTAAAGGAACGGAGAATGGCCATTCTCCGTGTTAAAAGCAAAGAGAACGGCATTCTCCGTCCATTCGCCGTGTTAAAAGCAAAGAGAATGGACATTCTCTGTCTATTTGCCGTGTTAAAAGCAAAGAGAATGGCCATCCTCCGTGTTAAAAGCAAAGAGAATGGCCATTCACCGTCCAAATAAAATATTCTCTTCGAAAAAATTATCATTAGAAAAGTAAAAAATATTTCGTCCGATCAATACAGATTTTTTTTTTAAATATATGAGCAGATGATCCGCCCGACCTCAGAAGCAGGTTTCCTCAGTTCACCACCACCACCGTGACATGTAGCTCTATTAACAAAATATAAAATTATTAGATGAAAAATAAGATTTCTGACAATGGCATGGACAGTAAAATTAGAGCGGCGCCGCTGGTACTTCTTCTTGTTCGAGGAGGTTTCGACGACGTCCGACGCGAAGCGGACCGATTCTTCTCGGCGCAGCTGGTAATCCTCATTGTTCTAGGAGGGCTCGACGACGTTCGACGCGATCCGGACCGATTCTTATTTCTTCTTCATCTCCGTTTCTCTTTCCACCACAACCACCAACACCACCACTACGACGGCCTGTAACCAAAAAAAATTACGAAATTTTAAATTGAATGGACTTTTGAGAGAGTAAATATGAGTTAATTTAGGGTGTTCATTGAAAAAATTAAAGTGAAGAATGACCTGCTAAAGCAAGTTACCAACAGGTCAAAAGTCTAAATCAGCATTAAATGATGTTTCTACACTATTATTCAATCCGAACCATTGGATCAACATCCAACGGTCCAGATTTCGGATGTATCGATACATCCATTTCCAGCGGATGTATTGTAGAACGACCCATATATATATATATATATATATATATATATATATATATATATATATATATATATATATATATATGGAAGCGGATCAAAAGCCCCCCTTAGAAAGCCCCCCAAAAACCCCCCTCACTCTAATCCGTTATTTAATGATAATATTAATGTTAATATTAATGTTAATGTTAATATTAATATTAATATTAACATTAAATACTAAAATTAACATTAAACTTAACATTAAAATTAATATTAACATTAACATTAATATTAATATAAAAAAAAATTTAAAAAAATTAATATTAACATTAATGTTAATATTAACATTAATATTAACATTAACATTAATATTAACATTAATATAACGAATTAGAGTGAGGGGGGTTTTCTAAGGGGGGCTTTTGATCCGCTCCCTATATATATATATATATATATATATATATATATATATATATATATATATATATGTGTGTGTGTGTGTGTGTGTGTGTGTGTGTGTGTGTGTGTGTGTGTGTGTGTGTGTGTGTGGATTTTTATTCGATGAAGCAGAGGATTCCTTTACAATGTTGTCTCATTTGAATAGTACATCTCTTTTCTGTTCTTGTGGAGACTGGTTTACCAGAGAGCTTTACAATAGGTTGTGCTTGGCATAATATTCCTAAGCAAAGTGAAATTGTTTCGTCATTTATGAACAATTCCAGGCTAGAGACTGTAGAGGCTCCAAAATATGGAGAATCACTCTATTCAGATTCTCGTTTGAGGTTATGTGGTGTTTCAAGCTTGCTTGTATGCTGACAATAACCCTGTGATACCCTCGATCAACAACAAGCTGCAATAGTTTTATTGCAATATCTCAGCAAAGCACCCTTCTAATCATGGACATGTCAGCACCTCAACCTCTGAAAATTTTCAAGAAAATTAGAGAGAGACGTTATATCTGTGGAGAGAAGGATTCAACAAATTCGTGTATTTGACTTGGAATTTCCATAACAAGTCTCTGAGGACAAAAAAAAGCTCTCATCCAAACTGATGTCACACTTCCCAGAAAAGGATATAATTTTTTTTAACATTGTAGAGAATTTATTATGAGTCCATCAGCATGCAAGATGCAAGTATCCTTTATCCATCGAGACTTATAACAAAGTAGCTTCGATGGCATTGCACACGTGTGATAAATTTGATTTGATCTTATAGCAATGTAGCTTACAATGGCTTCCTACTTCGATGAAGTAACAACTTTTTGTCGCATTACTTCCTAGGATTATGAACCAGAACAAAAAATAAAAAATAAAAAATTAAGGAGCATATCAAAATTTAACACTTTAATAATTAGTTTTTTCAATTTTGTAATTAAAGTATGCAAGTTTTGCAGACTAATGTGCGAAAGGAAAGCTAGAATCATGATAAAATGTTAACAAGGAATTCCAAACCAAAATAAAACAAAGAAAACAGCTATGACAAAAGATGTGCCAATGGTGTAAAAATAATGTATAAGCATCAAATTGTAGAAATAAGATGCAAATAACAACAAAACAGAAACCCTAGCCATAATTTTCTTCCCCAATGGCGGTCACCAGAGAAAAAATAAATAGTCCACTCCCAAATCGTATGCAGATTTGAGAATAATTTATTAGAACAAGAGAGTAAAGAGAGATGGAGAAGGCACGATCTCATTCATAAAAATATTCTCTCTTGATGCACAATTTGGGAGGGGTACTATGAATCAGATCTAAAAATATTGAATGCACGATTTGATGCACAGAGATATATCAATAGCTTCAAAAATCCTTACCTTCTTGATCTTCGTTGGAAGATAGAGTTTCTGCTTCGATCCTTTTCCTTCTCGGTCCCTCTTCTTCCTACTTCTTCCGTCCTTTGCTAAGGGTTTTGGTTTTGGATTTGGGAATATGGGGTCGAAAGAATAGCTTTATTCTGGGCGGCGGGACATTAGGAATAGGTTAGAAATTGGCAGGATTTTATGGCGCTAATCTTTTCATTGATTTGATTTGTCAATTTTGAGCCAAGATCGAAACAAAAAAAATATAGGATCAAATTAAGCACAGGTCTAACTTCTGTAAAAAAAATAAAAAAATAATGCCTGACTCCTATAATTATTTAATTTATCTATAAATAAAAATATTATTAAATATCAAATTTGCAACATTTATCGTGAATCGTTGTAAAAAATAAAGGGCTTCACAACATTTAATTATAAAATGTTGTTATCACCAACATTTTACAACGTTCTCATTAGAAAAGTTGTAAAAGATATAACTTTTTACAATATTGTTAAAAAATGTTGTAAATGAATTGTTGTAAAAAGGGTTTTTTTTGTTGGAGTGCACATGTCTCTATGTGATTGGAGGTCGAACAAACACCTTGGTTTTGGGGGTGAAGAAAAATGGACTCGTCTACTTTTGGTTGAGCATGCGATGAAAATCGTAAGAGCATCATTTGTAAGGGTCATTTTTTGGTTTCAATTTCTACATTCAGAAATTTGAATCTCATTTGGTTAAATTATAAGCTCCATCTCTGATTCCAGTTTTCGTATATTCGGTCTCATCCCACCGATAGGACCTCATACACGGGCCTCCCAATTTCTATATTTTTCATTGAGTTACTCATTTTGTAGAATAGCAAACTTCATTTGTGGTCCCATTTTCTAGATTCTAGATTTTACATTATTTTTTTTTCACATCAATTTTTGATCACACAATCTTTGGAACCGAGCTCGCTTTTTTATTTCATACTGTTCTCATACAAGTTCAACCCATTCTACATTTACTTTTTTAAAAATTTTGGGCCTCAAGTTGAAATTTTAAGCACCATCTACTAATGATACTCTAAGAATTGTTAGAATTGTATTGGAGGATTGCAATATCCGGAGTTAATTTTAGTTGCCCTTAACACTTATTGTGGGCTGGTCATGGACGGTAAGCCGTGAACTCGACCTCTTGTAAGATCACGTTGAGCGTGGGGGTTTGTCTCAGGGTGTAATTCGGTCCGGGTTGCCCGGAACCCGGTTCGCACCCACCGCCAAATTAGCCCGACCCGGCCCGCCTGGAGCACGGCCCGCCCGAACCCGAACCCGCACCACCGTTGGGCCGGGCTGGGTTCGAAGAACCGAGCCCGAGCCCGACCTGGACCGCTATTTTTTTATTTTTGAATCAACGATCGGCCCGCTTAGGCTCGGCCCGGGTGAACTAGATTTTGTAAAAAAAGAAAATTAATTTTTTTGAACCATTTGGCGTCCCATTTACCAAAATGCCTCCATTATTTGACCGTTTTAGGGGTATTTTGGTCATTTTGTCAAAAATGATCAAAAACCCTTTACAACAACTCTATTTGGAGGGTTGGGGGGTCATTTGGCTTCAAAAAAATATCCTTAGATATGTCATGAATCACATTTTTCAAACAAAAACAATTCATTCCATAAAAAAAAAATTCAAGCTCACAAGAAGGTTTCAAGAAATTTGTCCAAGCAATTCCGGCGATCTACGACTTCCCGATCAAGCTCCCAACCCCGATCCAGTTTTTTTTTCTTCCCTTCCTCTTTCTAATTATTTTTTTATTTACATTTACAAAATAGTTTTCTTTCTTCCATCTCTCTATTTTTTGAGAAAAATATTTTTTGATTTATTTAATTTTTGGTATCCTCCCTCTTTCTAATTGTTTCTCTATTTTGATTTGTCTTTTTAAAATGGCCGAACAAGGTTCAAACCAACCTATTGACGCTGCCGGACATATTTTTGAATATTATAATACTTTTTTGAGCAAAATGGTTCACCTCTTAAAGTTGTTAGCACTACCCAAAATGTTGCGAAGAGGAAGCAAAAATTAAATATTTGGGAATTTTTTGTTATTCTTAATGAAACTAAACCTGATGGTTCACTTGTTTTAGATCAAAAAGGTGAACCAGTTACGTACGCGGCACAATGCAAAAAATATTTCCATATATACAAATGGAAGAGGGGAGGTGGCACGGGCAAAATATCAAGACACTACGATACCTGCTACGGCCCGAGCTCAATTCCGGCGACCCAAACTCGGATAAGTTTCGGAGGTACCGCGTGTACTTCAATGAGTACGTTTTCCTATTCAGCTGCCCGTCATAAAACTGAAATTACTAAATATATTATTGCTGATGAACTTCCATTCACTTTGGGTGAAAGTGAATCTTTACATGATTATGCCACAATTTCTTTAAATCATGTTTTAGTAAAGTTACTAGAGACGCTGCCAGAAAAGAGTCTAAGAGACTTTTTAAAGAAATGAGAGTTGCTTTAAAAGAAACATTGTCGCATGTTAGTAAAATATCTATTACTTCTGATATTTGGACAAGTAAGCAAAGTTATGCTTATATTTGTATCATGGCACACTACATAGATTTACAATGGATGTTGCAAAAGCACATCCTCTTTTTAAAAACTTTGGGATTTCTACACACGTGATGTGCAATTGCAGGTTCTATTTCAAAACACGTGCATGACTTTGATTTTCACCATAAAATATTATCTGTATCTTTTGATAATGCCAGTAATAATATTTCTGCTATATCTTCATTGTCTTTACTACTTCAGTTGTAAACTCCCTCAAATTTATAAAATTTTAATTAATTTTTAGGAAATTTTATTATATTACTGAGAGATGATTGTCACAACCCGTACCCTGATTAGGGGCACGAGAACGTGGGTACGTCCAGCCTACGCCGCAGTGTCGGCGGTAGAACGCTCTATAGGTCATCTATAACATCTAACAACAAGATATACAAACCTGTCATCTCCGCACGGAGGTATAACATAACAACTCAACTCTATATCTCAAACACAAGTCTAGGAAAGATAGAGCATGATATGGAATCGGACGAAAGGAAGAAACTGAATATATATATAGAGTTACCACACCACACAAAGTAGATGTCCAACACAAATAAGTACAAGACCTGAAATATAACTAAGTCACAACTAACAATCGGAACAGTCTGATACAAAATGAAAACTGTAAACACTAGACTAGACTAGGCACCCTCTACTGAGCTAGATGCTCCTCAGGCTCCTGAAGGTCACCCTTATGTGTCCCATAGAAGGTAGGACAGTCACCATCATCATCTGTAATATTTTCAACAGGTCCAGTCAGGACAGGAACGAGCACAATACATCTCACGCAGTTCATATCATGTTGGGAAATGTAAAGCATGCATAGAGTAAGATACATGGACTGTAAAGAAATATATATAAAAATGAGAGAGATTTGATAACTGGAAATATCTATCTATATACGATAAGTAAGAACTGTAGGTAACCTGTGATTTAGAGCATGAGATGGTTATATAAACGGGCTTAGGACATATACAAGATTTCACAAGATTTCACAAGAATTTGTACAAGATGGGATTTTGATCACATAATCATTTCCTACTCACCCTCCCCAATCAATACACAAGGATCCAGTCAAGTTACGTTACTTTGCACAAGAGGATTTTATCATGTTTGCTCACGTGATCATGAGAGTATAAGATTGCACAAGAGTATACATGAAAGCGATGTACATGAAATACAAGATGTTCGTGAAAAGCACATGACAACTGTATCTGATGCACCCCGAGGGAGATAACATCGCATGACAAGATCCATATAGTACCAATCCGTGATAATGACGTGACAGCATCATGTAAGGTATTCTAGAGCAAGAATATAAATCCTAACAAGCATGAAAAGATCAGAGAATGTACTCGCCTGTCACCCTGTATGACTGATATGAATAGATGTCCGAACTGGTGTCACAGAGTCCTATTTAGAGTAAAACAGGTCACAACATATCCACAATGGTAAAAATAGAGTATACAATGCATACTATGTGATTCTAGGTCAATCTGGTCAAAAATCAACTCTTGGTCAACTCAACAGTCAAACTAGATCACAGAAAGTCATACTAGGTCACAGGGAATCAAACTAAGTCAAATAAAGTCAAACAAGGTAAAACAAGTCAAGGTTAGTCAAATCTAGGTTAAAGTCAACTCTTGGTCAACATTCTAATCAAACTAGTCAAATACTAGTCAACATGATCAATCTGGGTCAAGTCTAGGTCAAACTTAGACCAACTAAGGTTTTGGGTCAAACAAAGACTAGTCAGCAAGGTAATTAGGTCAATCTTGGTCAGACTAGTTAAACTAGTCATTTTAGGTTAGTTCTAATCAATCTAGGTCAATTAGGTCAAGGTTTGACCTAAGGTTGACTTTGGTCAACCCTTAGTCAACAAGGGTTAACTAGTAGGTGTTTAGGTCCATTAGGTTAATTGGGTTAGCCCCAAAGCCATAGGCTAGTCATCTTGGCCATAGGCTAATGGTTATAGGTTTCTATAGGCTAGTGACTTATAGGTTTTCAACTCTATATTATATATATATATATATATATATATATATATATATATATATATATATATATATACTCACATATATATATATATATATATATATATATATATATATATATATATATATATATATATATATATATATATATATATATAACCTTATATATATACATAGACAACAATCACATAGGCCTATGGCCTATGTAATACTTACATACCCTAGATATCTATATATATATCAATATGTGAATACTATATTAATACAAAAACCCACATATATATACATAGATAGCTAACCTACATACATATATATATATATATATATATATATATATATATATATATATATATATATATATATATATATATATATATATATATATATATATATATATACATTTCATATATATATATAGACCCAATACCCTCAACTATATATACCTACTATATATATCATATATAACCAAATATACAAAATACTATATATATACTCACATATATAACATATATATATATATATATACATATATATTTACATATAACATTTATATATATATATAGAGAGAGGGAGAGAGAGAGATGTGAAAGAGAGAGAGAGAGAGACTGAATAGAGAGAGGGGCAGTGAGAGAGAGACAGAGATAACAGGAATGGGGGGCTGTTCTCAGTTTTCTGAGAACAGGAAACAACCCCAACACACACACACACAATACACACACACACCTAATATACACATACATGTATATACCTAAGTATATACATGTACACAACCTAAAAACTCACCCACACACTCACATACATATATACTACATATATATACACTGAAAATACACATGTATATGTATAAATCATACTCAAAATCGATTTGAAACTCGATTTGAAAACTGGGAAATAATCCCAAAATCAGGAAATATTGCACTGTTTACTCGATAACTAGGTAATCCCAATTTCTCACACGAAACCAAGCTATGGCTCGAAACTCTAGGTTGGTAATTGACACCCCACACATACCCTAGTGTCCTAGGTGCCTGACACGACACCACGACACGGTTTCATGTGTCAAAACATACGAAAACACCACACGGGTAAACTAGGATACACAACACAGTGCACAGCGTCGTGCACGTGTTCACGTGTCTCGTGGACACACTACGAGACACGACACGTCTCGTGGTCACACACACGTGTAGCCCACATATAGGGCTACACGATGGACACTCTGTTACGTGTCCACGTGTCCTACAGCGTCGACACGAGAGCTGTATCAGTCGAGGAAACTCGACTGATACGCGCGATTTTCACTGCGTCGTGCAGAGATGCACACGCCTCGTGATCGCGACACAGGACACGACGCATCTCGTGCTCGTATCCTCGTGTACGCCACACATAGGGCTACACTCTCGTGTCAGTACGAGGTGCCAACATGTCGTGTCCGCGCGACACGATACGCACGAAGTTACCCCCGCGTGCGTGTGCGCTGACAGCGCGTGTCCAGTGCGAGTGAGATTTCTCACTCGACACGACACGACGCGACACCAAACTTTGGGGGCATGTTCGCAGACATTGCCTCCGTGTCCATGTCAAAAATCTCGTGTCCTAGTGCACTGTGCAGTGAGTACGAGGGGTGGGGTAGCAGGGCATGCACGAGAGTCTCGTGCAGTGGGTTCGTGTCCGTTTTGGACACGGACACGACACGGTTTTGTGTCCAGTAGGTTAGGGTTGTGTTCTACTAGTCTAGGGCTACCAGAAAATATACTTTGTTCTATATTTTAATAAAAACAAGTTCTTTGTGGCATTTCACCAAACAATGATTTCTAGCTTAGAATACGTGTCCGATACGGACACCAAACCAATCCTATTTTTCACCAAACTTGACCTACAGTTCCCTAGTACTGTAGTGCCCCGTCCCGCTTAGTCATCGGAAGCATCGAAACGCCGACGGCGTTCGGACTTAGCCTTACAACGGCGACTCGAGGACATCTCGGTCAAGAAGACCGCTCGCTCAGGTGGGGTAGTTTCGGTGAACTTGCCTCATCTTTGCCTTCACATAATAATACGTATGATTTCAACTTGCACAAGTAGGCTTAATAATAAAAGAGATGAATCCACATAGGAAAAGGGAATAATCCCGATGGGTCGAAATGAGTTAGAACATGGAAAACGTCCCACAGTCGGCTTAGAGTTGGTGCACATCGTGCTTTGAAAATGACACTCGATCCTTTGTCCCGCGGCTTGGGAGAAGGAAAGTTGGTCTTTGACACAAAGTTATGAAATAGCCTAAGTCATAGGCGTCGCCTGCGTGAATGCTTGTTAAAGCATGCTCGTTTCCATAATGCAAGGCTTGGCATAGCCTTTGCTCGTCCCTTGAGTTAAGTTATAGGCTCGATTAAGTTAGACAAAGTTACGCCGATCGACCTAAGTCATTTATAGTGCTGTCCCGCTCTTTCTGCGGTTGTCAAGTTAAATAGTCCCACGATCCCAAGGCCCGTCACATGAAGTATGACTTGGACGATAGCGTCGCGTAGATCGGAAGCCGGTTTAAGACACGATGGCACGGTCCTAGAGTGTTAAGACACGGACCACGGTTGATTTATTAAATTTGGAAAGTGTTGTGAATAGTTGTTCTTGAGTTAAGTAAAATGATAGGATAAGAAAGAAGCATGCTCGCGGCTACAGGTCGGCGAGACCTCGCGACTATAGGTCGGCGAGGCGGGTCTCAGAAGAAAGAAGAATGCTCGCGACTATAGGTCGTCGAGGCGGACTCGGATTTGGAAAGTGTCGAACGCATCTTGCATGGTCATTGGACAACTTGTCGACAAAGTGAGAGTTTCCCCGCACGGCAAGCCCGAGGCCACGGGACCGCTGCGGGCATTGGGAGACAAACAACTTGTCGACAGGGTGAGAGTTTCCCCGCACGGCAAGCCCGAGGATACGGGACCGTTGCGGGCATTGGGAAACAAAAGATAAACTGTGCTTTGCACGAGTTAGGCGGGGACTTGCAGCGGGGCTAGCTACCTTGCGCTGAAAGGGACGCCCGTCTAATAAAGGAAAGAGAAGTCCACGATGGCTCTGGGAGCCAGTGACCAAGTTCATATAGATGTCGGCAGATAGCGGCTAACCGCGTGTATGCCTTTGGAATTGTGTTGGGTTGAATATGTATGTAGTATGCAGTAAGGAAGTCACAATGCCTGGGTCAGTGCATGAGTTAGACTTGAACTGTTGCGAGTTAAGTCAAGAAGGGCCGTAGGGCAGTTTTCTTGAAGTTACGTGAGTTATTGGGCACGGCCTCGAAATGCGAGTCACTTTACAAAGGAATTATAGCACGGTCGTAAGGAAATTGGGTACTACCACGTAGTTGCGTCTCTGATTCTGGCCGAAAGGCAAGTACGACCTGATAGGTTAACGTTGTGGCACGAGAAGTGGTCTAGAGGCAAAGTATGAGTAACATTGACATTTCAAGCACGTGATAGTTTTGATACACAAGTTGCGCCAAGGCGCCGGTCCTAAGACTGAACCTAAGGCAAGAGTAGAAAGACAATCGAAAAGGGATTCAAGCTGCACAAAGTAAATGAACGTGTCGGTTTTGTATGGGTGGGCGAGGAGCTCACTCCACCAGTACAGTGGTACTGACACCCACATAGTTTATATGTGCAGGCACAGGTAGAAGCTCGTGGCGCGGAGCTCGCTTGGATGCGTCGAGGCACGGAGTTCCTTGGCGATTCGAAGCGTGCGGCCGCATGGAGAAAAGACTTATACGGGACATAATGTATGGACATCGCCTTCCGAAGCTTCCGCTGGATCAAGACTTGTAATTGAGAGATGAGAGAGAGCTGAGTGAACTTGTAAAATGTGAGAAGAGTGAGCTTGAGTGATTGTAATATTGGCCTTGCGCCCCCAATGTAACCTTTGTTCAATATCAATAAAGAGCTTCTTTGAGTAACTTGTGTTTTATTCTAAAATTTTGCTGCTATAATTCAATGTCTCTGCTTGGGACATTCTGTGCGACGACCCCGTCGCAGCCGCTGGAATCGGCCGTTATGGAACCCGTCTTGTACGAGCGCAATCTAGGCTCGTGCGGCATCACGCCTTAACGAGGACGATCGCTCCTACGGGAGCGGGGCGTGACATAATGGTATCAGAGCACGGCTTTACGTCCTTGGATAACCGATTGAATTCTTTAACTCTGTTATTTCTGCAAACTCTGAAAGTTGCTTCTGCATATTGAAATCGTTGGTGCGCTCTCTCTCAATTGTCCTACGGGATGTCCATACAATAAGTCTATCTATTTTGCAAAACGTAGGAGAACAGTTTTTGACAACAAAACAAAAGATGGTTCGCGTAAGCACGGTTGGCTAAGTCGGGCTGGGCATATACACCAAAGTTGCGTCGACCTTAGAAAAGTCGAGTGTGGGATTCGAATTGTGTCGGACAAGAATGAGTTGAACTCAATTGGGTAAAATAAAAGGACTATCGATAGGGGTACTATCGAACGACAATAACGTCGGTGCGATATAGACGAGCGTGCTTGGATTTCGAGGAATGATTTAGACGGAAATTTGAGGAAGTAGATTGTGAATCAAATGATAAGTTAAGGATTTGTTGAATGACTTCATCCCTGAGTGGTGTATGCGATAGGCTCAGGGATGTCGAACGATGTGAATTGAGGAAAATACGTTGGTCGATGAATTAAGATTGACGGATGAACGATACATGATTTTGGTTTGAGGGAAATTAATGATTATGAATGTCGAGGAGATTATCCGGTCGGACGGTAACGTCATTCGTACGGCTCGAAATTGGTTGCAAAGGAAGATCGTCAGGTTACGCATATCGTCGATGGTATTGAGGCGTATCAAAGATCGATATGCGATAACTCGGGGGTACTCTAACTCGGCGAGTGACGATCGTGCGGTGTTATCGTTCGGTTGGATGTGATGCTTAGGAGTTTGATTGAGATGAATGATGGAGGAAAATGAGAGTGTCTTGATGGTTACGTTGATAACCACAACGTCGACATTCTTGTCTTGCGCGAGTGTAATTCTAGCCTCGCACATGCGTTGCGTCGGATTTGGGGCGATCGTTCCGCGTGAGCGCTGACATGGTGATTCATGTCGCGGGAATGATCGAACTCGGAAAATCAGGACACGACAACTTTGATTGTCTCGACTTGTTGGCTTGACGCGAAGGTGAATTCGAAGATTAGTAGGACTTGCGATTGATGATTGAATAAACTTGAGGATGGAGTAAGTCCAATCCGTGCATCGAGGACGAAATTAGTCTAGACACAAAACAAGAGTTACGTCCCGATGAGAATGATTATCTCGCGGGAGCGTGCATGGTGATTCGTGCCCACCGTAGATAATCTGACTCGCGTGAGATCGGGACGCAACGTATTGTTAAGTCAGATGACCTCGTGATCGAATACGTGAATTGGTAGAGATGACTTCGAAAATGTGAAATATGGATTATGGTTTAGCGGTGAATTACGTAGTAGCGTGCTTGACTTGGAAGGATTCGATAGGCAAATTATGTCGAACGTGTTCGAAGAGATAGACTATGCAAGAGGGTTTGTTGAACGAGCGATATTGATACGTTGGGAAAATTTGGTGGAACGTGAGTTGTTGTAGGATGACTTTTCTGAATGATTCGGACCCCGTACGATGAATGTTGGGATGTGCGTAGGGAATCGACGCTCGATGTTTAGAAATCGGAGTGATGCGAGCTTGGGTAGGAAAACCCCGTACTATCAACTTGGTTTGACCTTAGGATGGGGTCAGTGTTGATATTGTTGTTTGGGAACTATGATTCCAATACTGACGAATGACTTTAGCCAAAAGACATAGCCTAGCGATTAGGCAGACGTCCCGGCACAAAGCGAAAGGAGTTATGGCGGCACCACTTGCGAGCTCGGTTAAGATGCATGTATATCAGGGACGCTTGAATACGTGCACGATCCGACTCGAGTGGTGATGGCGGATTCTCTATCACAAGGCTTGGATGAAATGCATGTATTTTGGGGACGCCTGAAATATGTGTACGATCCAACCAAGTGATACGTTGAATCAAGTGAGACTTGAGGAATGGAAAAAGTGTTGAGGATTTCAAAATAGAGACTCGAAGAAAAGATTGAGGGTAGTGCGAGCGTGGCTCGGATTGAGGAAACGCATAAGGCGCAGTGTATGCGAGAGTTCTAGAAAGAAAAAGTAAAGTGATAAGTGAATAAGTAAGTACTCAGTAAGTCTCGAGGACGAGACTTGTTCTGAGTGGTGTATGTTGTAGTGCCCCGTCCCGCTCAGTCAATCGGAAGAATCGAAACGCCGACGGCGTTCGGACTTAGCCTTACAACGGCGACTCGAGGACATCTCGGTCAAGAAGACCGCTCGCTCAGGTGGGGTAGTTTCGGTGAACTTGCCTCATCTTTGCCTTCACATAATAATACGTATGATTTCAACTTGCACAAGTAGGCTTAATAATAAAAGAGATGAATCCACATAGCAAAAAGGAATAATCCCGATGGGTCGAAATGAGTTAGAACATGAAAAACGTCCCACAGTCGGCTTAGAGTTGGTACACATCGTGCTTTGAAAATGACACTCGATCCTTTGTCTCGCGGCTTGGGAGAAGGAAAGTTGGTCTTTGACACAAAGTTATGAAATAGCCTAAGTCATAGGCGTCGCCTGCGTGAATGCTTGTTAAAGCATGCTCGTTTCCATAATGCAAGGCTTGGCATAGCCTTTGCTCGTCCCTTGAGTTAAGTTATAGGCTCGATTAAGTTAGGCAAAGTTACGCAGATCGACCTAAGTCATTTATAGTGCTGTCCCGCTCTTTCTGCGGTTGTCAAGTTAAATAGTCCCACGATCCCAAGGCCCGTCACATGAAGTATGACTTGGGCGATAGCGTCGCGTAGATCGAAAGCCGGTTTAAGACACGATGGCACGGTCCTAGAGTGTTAAGGCACGGACCACGGTTGATTTATTGAATTTGGAAAGTGTTGTGAATAATTATTCTTGAGTTGAGTAAAATGATAGGATAAGAAAGAAGCATGCTCGCGGCTACAGGTCGGCGAGGCCTCGCGACTATAGGTCGGCGAGGCGGTCTCAGAAGAAAGAAGAATGCTCGCGACTATAGGTCGTCGAGGCGGACTCGGATTTGGAAAGTGTCGAACGCATCTTGCATGGTCATTGGACAACTTGTCGACAAAGTGAGAGTTTCCCCGCACGGCAAGCCCGAGGCCACGGGACCGCTGCGGGCATTGGGAGACAAACAACTTGTCGACAGGGTGAGAGTTTCCCCGCACGGCAAGCCCGAGGATACGGGACCGTTGCGGGCATTGGGAAACAAAAGATAAACTGTGCTTTGCACGGGTTAGGCGGGGACTTGCAGCGGGGCTAGCTACCTTGCGCTGAAAGGGACGCCCGTCTAATAAAGGAAAGATAAGTCCACGATGGCTCTGGGAGCCAGTGACCAAGTTCATATAGATATCGGCAGATAGCGGCTAACCGCGTGTATGCCTTTGGAATTGTGTTGGGTTGAATATGTATGCAGTATGCAGTAAGGAAGTCACAATGCCTGGGTCAGTGCATGAGTTAGACTTGAACTGTTGTGAGTTAAGTCAAGAAGGGCCGTAGGGCAGTTTTCTTGAAGTTACGTGAGTTATTGGGCACGGCCTCGAAATGCGAGTTACGGCACAAAGGAATTATAGCACGGTCGTAAGGAAATTGGGTACTACCGCGTAGTTGCGTCTCTGATTCTGGCCGAAAGGCAAGCACGACCTGATAGGTTAACGTTGTGGCACGAGAAGTGGTCTAGAGGCAAAGTATGAGTAACGTTGACATTTCAAGCACGGGATGGTTTTGATACACAAGTTGCGCCAAGGCGCCGGTCCTAAGACTGAACCTAAGGCAAGAGTAGAAAGACAATCGAAAAGGGATTTAAGCTGCACAAAGTAAATGAACGTGTCGGTTTTGTATGGGTGGGCGAGGAGCTCACTCCACCAGTACAGTGGTACTGACACCCACATAGTTTATATGTGCAGGCACAGGTAGAAGCTCGTGGCGCGGAGCTCGCTTGGATGCGTCGAGGCACGGAGTTCCTTGGCGATTCGAAGCGTGCGGCCGCATGGAGAAAAGACTTATACGGGACATAATGTATGGACATCGCCTTCCGAAGCTTCCGCTGGATCAAGACTTGTAATTGAGAGATGAGAGAGAGCTGAGTGAACTTGTAAAATGTGAGAAGAGTGAGCTTGAGTGATTGTAATATTGGCCTTGCGCCCCCAATGTAACCTTTGTTTAATATCAATAAAGAGCTTCTTTGAGTAACTTGTGTTTTGTTCTAAAATTTTGCGGCTATAATTCAATGTCTCTGCTTGGGACATTCTGTGCGACGACCCCGTCGCAGCCGCTGGAATCGGCCGTTATGGAACCCGTCTTGCACGAGCGCAATCTAGGCTCGTGCGGCATCACGCCTTAACGAGGACGATCACTCCTACGGGAGCGGGGCGTGACATAATGGTATCAGAGCACGGCTTTACGTCCTTGGATAACCGATTGAATTCTTTAATTCCGTTATTTCCGCAAACTCTGAAAGTTGCTTCTGCATATTGAAATCGTTGGTGCACTCTCTCTCAATTGTCCTACGGGATGTCCATACAATAAGTCTATCTATTTTGCAAAATGTAGGAGAACAGTTTTTGACAACAAAACAAAAGATGGTTCGCGTAAGCACGGTTGGCTAAGTCGGGCTGGGCATATACACCAAAGTTGCGTCGACCTTAGAAAAGTCGAGTACGGGATTCGAATTGTGTCGGACGAGAATGAGTTGAACTCAATTGGGTAAAATAAAAGGACTATCGATAGGGGTACTATCGAACGACAATAACGTCGGTGCGATATAGACGAGCGTGCTTGGATTTCGAGGAATGATTTGGACGGAAATTTGAGGAAGTAGATTGTGAATCAAATGATAAGTTAAGGATTTGTTGAATGACTTCATCCCTGAGTGGTGTATGCGATAGGCTCAGGGATGTCAAACGATGTGAATTGAGGAAAATACGTTGGTCGATGAATTAAGATTGACGGATGAACGATACATGATTTTGGTTTGAGGGAAATTAATGATTATGAATGTCGAGGAGATTATCCGGTCGGACGGTAACGTCATTCGCACGGCTCGAAATTGGTTGCAAAGGAAGATCGTCAGGTTACGCATATCGTCGATGGTATTGAGGCGTATCAAAGATCGATATGCGATAACTCGGGGGTACTCTAACTCGGCGAGTGACGATCGTGCGGTGTTATCGTTCGGTTGGATGTGATGCTTAGGAGTTTGATTGAGATGAATGATGGAGGAAAATGAGAGTGTCTTGATGGTTACGTTGATAACCACAACGTCGACATTCTTGTCTTGCGCGAGTGCAATTCTAGCCTCGTACATGCGTTGCGTCGGATTTGGGGCGATCGTTCCGCGTGAGCGCTGACATGGTGATTCATGTCGCGGGAATGATCGAACTCGGAAAATCAGGACCCGACAACTTTGATTGTCTCGACTTGTTGGCTTGACGCGAAGGTGAATTCGAAGATTAGTAGGACTTGCGATTGATGATTGAATAAACTTGAGGATAGAGTAAGTCCAATCCGCGCATCGAGGACGAAATTAGTCTAGACACAAAACAAGAGTTACGTCCCGATGAGAATGATTATCTCGCGGGAGCGTGCATGGTGATTCGTGTCCACCGTAGATAATCTGACTCGCGTGAGATCGGGGCGCAACGTATTGTTAAGTCAGATGACCTCGTGATCGAATACGTGAATTGGTAGAGATGACTTCGGAAATGTGAAATATGGATTATGGTTTAGCGGTGAATTACGTAGTAGCGTGCTTGACTTGGAAGGATTCGATAGGCAAATTATGTCGAACGTGTTCGAAGAGATAGACTATGCAAGAGGGTTTGTTGAACGAGCGATATTGATACTTTGGGAAAATTTGGTGGAACATGAGTTGTTGTAGGATGACTTTTCTGAATGACTCGGACCCCATACGATGAATGTTGGGATGTGCGTAGGGAATCGACGCTCGATGTTTAGAAATCGGAGTGATGCGAGCTTGGGTAGAAAAACCCCGTACTATCAACTTGGTTTGACCTTAGGATGGGGTCAGTGTTGATATTGTTGTTTGGGAACTATGATTCCAATACTGACGAATGACTTTAGCCAAAAGACATAGCCTAGCGATTAGGCAGACGTCCCGGCGCAAAGCGAAAGGAGTTATGGTGGCACCACTTGCGAGCTCGGTTAAGATGCATGTATATCAGGGACGCTTGAATACGTGCACGATCCGACTCGAGTGGTGATGGCGGATTCTCTATCACAAGGCTTAGATGAAATGCATGTATTTTGGGGACGCCTGAAATATGTGCACGATCCAACCAAGTGATACGTTGAATCAAGTGAGACTTGAGGAATGGAAAAAGTGTTGAGGATTTCAAAATAGAGACTCGAAGAAAAGATTGAGGGTAGTGCGAGCGTGGCTCGGATTGAGGAAACGCATAAGGCGTAGTGTATGCGAGAGTTCTAGAAGGAAAAAGTAAAGTGATAAGTGAATAAGTAAGTACTCAGTAAGTCTCGAGGACGAGACTTGTTCTGAGTGGTGTATGTTGTAGTGCCCCGTCCCGCTCAGTCAATCGAAAGAATCGAAACGCCGACGGCGTTCGGACTTAGCCTTACAACGGCGACTCGAGGACATCTCGATCAAGAAGACCGCTCGCTCAGGTGGGGTAGTTTCGGTGAACTTGTCTCATCTTTGCCTTCACATAATAATACGTATGATTTCAACTTGCACAAGTAGGCTTAATAATAAAAGAAATGAATCCACATAGCAAAAGGGAATAATCCCGATGGGTCGAAATGAGTTAGAACATGGAAAACGTCCCACAGTCGGCTTAGAGTTGGTGCACATCGTGCTTTGAAAATGACACTCGATCCTTTGTCCCGCGGCTTGGGAGAAGGAAAGTTGGTCTTTGACACAAAGTTATGAAATAGCCTAAGTCATAGGCGTCGCCTGCGTGAATGCTTGTTAAAGCATGCTCGTTTCCATAATGCAAGGCTTGGCATAGCCTTTGCTCGTCCCTTGAGTTAAGTTATAGGCTCGATTAAGTTAGGCAAAGTTACGCCGATCGACCTAAGTCATTTATAGTGCTGTCCCGCTCTTTCTGCGGTTGTCAAGTTAAATAGTCCCACGATCCCAAGGCCCGTCACATGAAGTATGACTTGGGCGATAGCGTCGCATAGATCGGAAGCCGGTTTAAGACATGATGGCACGGTCCTAGAGTGTTAAGGCACGGACCACGGTTGATTTATTGAATTTGGAAAGTGTTGTGAATAGTTGTTCTTGAGTTGAGTAAAATGATAGGATAAGAAAGAAGCATGCTCGCGGCTACAGGTCGGCGAGGCCTCGCGACTATAGGTCGGCGAGGCGGTCTCAGAAGAAAGAAGAATGCTCGCGACTATAGGTCGTCGAGGCGGACTCGGATTTGGAAAGTGTCGAACGCGTCTTGCATGGTCATTGGACAACTTGTCGACAAAGTGAGAGTTTCCCCGCACGGCAAGCCCGAGGCCACGGGACCGCTGCGGGCATTGGGAGACAAACAACTTGTCGACAGGGTGAGAGTTTCCCCGTACGGCAAGCCCGAGGATACGGGACCGTTGCGGGCATTGGGAAACAAAAGATAAACTGTGCTTTGCACGGGTTAGGCGGGGACTTGCAGCGGGGCTAGCTACCTTGCGCTGAAAGGGACGCCCGTCTAATAAAGGAAAGAGAAGTCCACGATGGCTCTGGGAGCCAGTGACCAAGTTCATATAGATGTCGGCAGATAGCGGCTAACCGCGTGTATGCCTTTGGAATTGTGTTGGGTTGAATATGTATGCAGTATGCAGTAAGGAAGTCACAATGCCTGGGTCAGTGCATGAGTTAGACTTGAACTGTTGCGAGTTAAGTCAAGAAGGGCCGTAGGGCAGTTTTCTTGAAGTTACGTGAGTTATTGGGCACGGCCTCGAAATGCGAGTCACGACACAAAGGAATTATAGCACGGTCGTAAGGAAATTGGGTACTACCGCGTAGTTGCGTCTCTGATTCTGGCCGAAAGGCAAGCACGACCTGATAGGTTAACGTTGTGGCACGAGAAGTGGTCTAGAGGCAAAGTATGAGTAACGTTGACATTTCAAGCACGGGATGGTTTTGATACACAAGTTGCGCCAAGGCGCCAGTCCTAAGACTGAACCTAAGGCAAGAGTAGAAAGACAATCGAAAAGGGATTTAAGCTGCACAAAGTAAATGAACGTATCAGTTTTGTATGGGTGGGCGAGGAGCTCACTCCACCAGTACAGTGGTACTGACACCCACATAGTTTATATGTGCAGGCACAGGTAGAAGCTCGTGGCGCGGAGCTCACTTAGATGCGTCGAGGCACGGAGTTCCTTGGCGATTCGAAGCGTGCGGCCGCATGGAGAAAAGACTTATACGGGACATAATGTATGGACATCGCCTTCCGAAGCTTTCGCTGGATCAAGACTTGTAATTGAGAGATGAGAGAGAGCTGAGTGAACTTGTAAAATGTGAGAAGAGTGAGCTTGAGTGATTGTAATATTGGCCTTGCGCCCCCAATGTAACCTTTGTTCAATATCAATAAAGAGCTTCTTTGAGTAACTTGTGTTTTATTCTAAAATTTTGCTGCTATAATTCAATGTCTCTGCTTGGGACATTCTGTGCGACGACCCCGTCGCAGCCGCTGGAATCGGCCGTTATGGAACCCGCCTTGCACGAGCGCAATCTAGGCTCGTGCGACATCACGCCTTAGCGAGGACGATCGCTCCTACGGGAGCGGGGCGTGACAAGTACCTAGATGCATGCAAATATGAAGAGAAAACACAAAATTAACATGGTTTGAGGGCATTTACCTATTTGTGTATTTCTAATGGAAATCAATGAAAGAGGGGGGGTGTCCTTCCACTTGGTGATGCCCAAAGCCCCTCAAATCCTCAATAGCAGGCCCTAACTAGTACCCTCTAGTGTAGGGGAGTCCAATGCAAGAAACTAGAGGTGATTTGGATCAAAATTGATCAAGTTGTGGTCTTGTGTAGGAAATGGAATTTCTAGGTATAAATTTCATGTAAATTTATCATGAATGAAATTAATGGGATTATATAGAAAGGGGGTAGTGTAGGGGGTGCCCTTGGCTGCCATGGGGGTAGGGGAGGGTGTCCTACCACCTTGCAAACTTAGCCCCTAAGTCTTTGACTAAGGGGTTAGATATTTAGGTTCTAAATATCTAAAAAAAGGAATATCTAGATATTTATCTAACTAGATATTTATACATAAAGCTAATATCTAACATTAGTCTTCTAGGTTAGTTGCTAATCTCTAGATTAGTGCTAAACTAGGTTAGGGACTAACATGACACTAATCAATAATTAAATAATAATAAAAATACATAAATCCAAATAATTCTAAATAATTTCTAGAAAATTACCAAAATATCCTTTAGGCTAAAAAGTCCTAATTTGGTGTTCTAAGCCTATGGCTAGGCTCACATGATCATGGTTAGTCTCTAGGTTATGAAAAACTAGGGTTTATACTAAGTCATACTAACAAAGTCACAAAGTCATAAGTCATGACTTAGAAAATGGTTTAACTTAACTAAAAATCACAAAAAAATCATATCATGACTAAAATACTATTAATTAATAATAAAAATAATAATTTTTTAAAAATACCCCAATTTCAGAAAACTGGGTGCTACAATGATTAATAAAACTTATGATTATATTAAATCTTTTGTATAACAAATATTTTATATAGGACGTGGGAATGAGAAATTTTCCTCACAAATAATTAGTAATATTTAGAAGTAATTTTATTTGGAATTTTAGAATTCTATTTATTAAATAAAATTTTGTGTAAAAATATATATATATATATATATTTTTCTCCATGAAATGGAGAAATGTCTTTACAAAATAATAATAATAATAATAGTAATAAGTTTTTTTCCATATATTTTAAATTATAGTATTCTACTGTATCTATTACACCTATATGTACGTATATATATATATATATATATATATATATATATATATATATATATATATATATATAATAGGTATTGGACCTTTGTATTATATACATTGGAATATTTTTGTTGAATATATCTTGAAAAAAATTTATTTTGAAACCAGTTTCATATTTCTTACTAATTAGCTTATACTAATTATTAGGGGGAAAAAAGAAGAAGAAGAAGAAGAAGAAGAAGAAGAAGAAAAATTTACTGAATTTCTCGCGAGAACATAGTTCTTATATTTTTCGCAGAACACAGAGCGGAAGCAATCCTCTGCTTCAGAACTCGGACTTACTTATCAAATCCAATCAAAATTTATTCTGCGTGATCCTATAATCGATTCTCCTCCATTTAAAGTCGAATCGAAACCAAATCTTGTGGAGATTTGATCTAAAAATTCCTTCAAACCCGGTCGAATACACACACACACACACACACACACACACACATACACACACAGAAATTTGGAGATATATATATATATATATATATATATATATTCCTCACGAAAACTCCTGGCGATAATCCCGGAGGCTCTCTGACGTCCCCATGCGTCATCCTGACCGACTGTGAGTCGTCTTAGGCCGCCACACAGCCGGGAAGACAATCAAACCGAGAGGGAACAGAGCAAACTCTGTTCTGTCACAACAGCGAGGTACCGTGTTCATCACCATCTTTCTTCTTCAATACGTAGTCAATCCACGAACCAATTCGATCGTCGTAAAGACAACATATACGACTACAAGGCCTATATATTAATTCGAGTTTAGATGCCCTAAATCATCCAAAATATCTGTCAAAAATTTGACGAAAAACTGAGTTAACAGGTTTTATACTGTTTTGGAAGACGTTTACTGATCTGAATGCTAGGGGATTTCGATAACTAAATTATGACAGTCCTAGTAGACATATAGTACTACAAAAATCTTTTTACAGAAGTCAAATTCGACGATTGTACGCTGAGAAATCGATTTACAGAAGTCGAATTCGTATGCCCCATCTTTAGGTCATGAATCATATCCTGTATCTTCTTCGAGCATGCGCTTCGGTAGGTCCTGCGGATCCCCTCCTCGCGATGGGGTGGCCACCAGTACGTTCTCTAACACAGAAAATCAATTATCACGTAATTTACAAAATGGTTGATTAAAGAATCACATAGACTTAACCAAAAAAATATAGATATATACCCTCAACTCGTCGAGCCAGACGTACTGCTCGGTTGGGGGCACCGACGTAAAGTTGAGGTTGGGACCGTGGAAGTTAGCCCTGATAATTTCTCCAAGGGCCCTGCCAACATTAAACGGAAAAAACCTACAAATAAGAAACGACTGGATTATTAACTTGAATAAATGAAAAAAATTTAATAAATTAACTTAAATTTACTTACGAGGTCCCCGCGGGCCATAGCTCTCGTCGGAACTCGCCTCGCGGCCTCTCTAGTGCCGTCGGAGGATCCGCGGGTCAGCGTATGTACTCCACAGTAACCGGATGGAACCGAGTATGGGGGTACTCCGGGGCCCACTGTGCAGTAACTGGGGTATCCCCTGGTGGATCCGCTGCTGGTGGTTCCGATAGCGGATCGGATCCGCTAGCAGATACGGACTGATGCCTCGATGAAGTAGTCGATCGAGGGCGGGATGCGTCTATGCCCGGGGTACTCTCCGGGTCGGGCTCGCTCGATGGGGTCACATCCCGGGAACTCTGAATGCGACCACGACCACCAGCACCAGTACGACCACGACCACGACCCGCACCACCACCACCACCACCACGACCAGCACCACGGCCAGCCATCATGACCTGTAAATAGAACACATAAACATAATTAACAATATGAAAGTGTAAATGGATATAAAAAACTAAACTAAAATATACATACCATCAGTAGGGAGACGAGTGTCGCCGCGACGAAAAAGACTAGGAGTGCCATCTGCAATAAGTAAATAATCGAATGAAAAAAACATGAATTCACGTAATTGCTTTTATGAGGTCAAACTTAATTCACGTAATTGGAAGTGTTTTTACTATACAACAATATTTAACCTAATCATCGTCTTCGTTCTCATCCTCGGCCTCGTCTTCATCATCATCCTCCTCATCCTCATCCCCATCCTTATCTTCATCGTCGATTTCATCTGTATTCTCATCCCCATCAAATTCTTCTTCTTCTTCTTCTTCTTCTTCTTCTTCTTTCTTCTTCTTCTTCTTCTTCTTCTTCTTCTACCTCAAAATTTGGGACAAGACGCCTCTTTCTCCCCTGGTTGACAGCTAAGTCTTGTGTATCAACCTCTTCCTCCCCTCTATTTTCCTCAATATCTTCAACATCCATTATATCTGAGTGTTGTCCCAAGTATTGGGACTTTTCGATCTGGTCCTCTTGGTATGCTGGGTCTCCAACGTTGAATGTATTTCTAGATTTAATCTTGGATACTGCACACCAGTCAAATCGATCTCTACGACGCCTTGGGTAGCTTGTATAGTAGACTTGAACAGCCTGATTTGCTATTGCAAATGTATCGGACCCTCTATACCTCCTGCGATGATTTATATCGACGAATCCAAATTGTTTATCGATTCTCCAACCGATATTTGGTGTCGTATCGAACCACTCACATTTGAACATCACAATATACATATCATATGGGCCAGTATATTGTAAATCTACAATATCCCGAAGGACTCCATAATAGCCAAAGTTCGGCTCGTCGTCATAGACGGTGCCTCTTATGCAAACACCGGAATCCTTGGTATTGATGCCGTCATTGATAAATTCGACATTTATAGCATTCTGAGTGGACTTAAACCTGAAGCCATTAACGACATAGCCTGGCCAAGTCTTTATTTGCTTCTTCGGTCCCAGTGTCAGATAACGAACACTCTCATGAGTGAGTGTTGTTTCAGGCAATAAAACCTGTAAACAAATATTTATAATTTAAATGTTTCAGATTATATATTAATAATCTCAATTATAATCACAGTTACTTACGTATTTGCGAAACCATGACGGAAATGTACAATCAATCTCTCTTTGAAGTCCCTCATCGGTAATATCGGGTCTCCTCATTTTGATTTCATCTCTAAATACACTATTAGAGAAAATAAGAATATATAAGTGTAGTCACTTACTTCATCAAATTCGAGATTATAACGAGTGCAAGTGTACTGACTTACTTCTCCAAATCTCTCACTTCTTGTATGTCACAGTTTAACAAGACATATCGGTGAGCGGCATCATACTCGTCGTCTGTCAACCACCGTCTTTTACTAGCCCCAACAGGCTTGCCCCTTACATTGAATATTCCTCCATCCTCAACGTTCTCGTCATTCCTTTGAGGTCTATTTCGATTTGTTTTAACATGAGTATCGAAATAAATGGAGCAGAAGTTTGAAACCTCTTCGATAAGATATGCTTCGCATATTGAAGCCTCTATATGAGCTTTGTTGCCAACTTTCTTCTTTAGATGGTGTAGGTATCTAGAGAGACAAATTATCTTGAGAATTAAGAAAGAATTTTAAAATAAATGGAAATTCAGCTTAAATTATATCGATATTTATGTACCTTTCAAATGGGTACATCCATCGATAATGAACAGATGCACCGACACGGGCTTCGTATGGTAGATGAATCGGTAGATGTTCCATGCTGTCGAAGAAGCCAGGAGGAAATATTTTCTCCAACTTGCAAATTGTTAAGATAATCTTCTCCTCAAGTTCAACCATGTGTTACACAGTCAACTTAGTTGAACAAATATCCCTAAAAAATATTGATAGTTCGGCCAACGGAACCCATACAGCAGAAGGCAACAACTCTTTCAAAGCAATGGGCAGTAATCTTTCCATAAACACGTGGCAGTCATGACTCTTCATTCCCGTTAGCTTGCGTTCATTGAGGTCAACGCATCTAGACAAATTCGACACATAGCCGTCGGAAAATCTTAAAATAGATACCCACTTGCAGATTATTAATCTATCTTCTTTGCTCAATGTGTATTGTGCTATCGGCTTACTTAATTGTCTAGCAGCTCCCCTTTGTATCAAGTTCAGATAAGGACGCTTGCATATCTCGGCAATGTCTTGTCTTGCTTTTGGATTGTCCTTCGTCTTTCCTTTAATGTCCATGACGGTATTGAAGACATTATCGAACACATTCTTTTCGATATGCATAACATCAAGATTATGCCTTATAAGATTATCTTTCCAATAAGGCAAGTCCCAGAAGATACTCCGTTTGGTCCAGTTATGGGTTTGTCCGAACCCATCGACACGATTGTTCGATGGATCTTCCATTACAGTGGGAAAATCCTTTACATCTTCCCAAATATCGTATCCCGACAATCTGGCAGGCGGATGAGAAAATTCTTGTTTTCCAGCTCTGAATGCGTCCTTGTTCTTTCTCCAAGGATGACTCGCGGGCAGAAATTGACGATGACAATCAAAGAAAGAAGTTTTTCCTCCATGCTTAAGGCGGAACGCCTTACTATTTTGCATGCATATCGGACAAGACAGGGTGCCGTGAGTACTCCATCCCGACAGCATACCGTATGCGGGAAAATCATTGATTGTCCACATCAGTGAAGCTCTCATCTGAAAGTTCTGTTTCCTGGAAATATCATACGTCGTGACGCCGATCTCCCATGACTGTTTTAGCTCATCCACCAACGGCTGTAAATATATATCGATATTCTTCGTCGGATTTTTGGGACCCGGTATGATAGCTGTCAAGAACATATAAGGAGTCTTCATACACATCCATGGTGGCAGATTGTAAGGGGTCAGAATGACCGGCCAGCAGGAGTATTGAGATCCCGACTGCCCGATAGGGGCGAATCCATCAGAACATAGCCCCATGCGTATATTTCTGGGCTCTGCAGCAAAATCCGGATGGCGAAAATCGAAATATTTCCACGCCTCTCCATCCGAAGGATGTGACAATTCTCCATCGTCCTTTGTGCGTTCTTCGTTGTGCCACGTCATGTGTTCTGCTGTATTCTGAGACATATACATCCTCTGCAAGCGCTTCGTGATCGACAAGTAATGCATATACTTGTAAGGACATCGTTTTCTAGTTGACTTTCTTTTTTCCCTGACTTCCTTGTAACGATCCGTATTACAGAAGCGGCAACTTTCTACATCCTCGTTCTCCTTGTAGTACAACATGCATCCGTTGCGACAACAATCTATCTTGTCGTACCCCAGTCCCAGTTGTTGGACCATCATCTTCGACTTGTAGAAGTTTTTTGGAAGCTCTTTTGATTCCTTCGGTAACACCTCCTTCATTAGTTGTGTAATACGATCATAGCAAGTTTGTGGCAAGTTAAAATCAGACTTTATGTTCAACAATCGCATCGTCACTGACAGTACGGAATGTGGATCACAACCAGGATATAAAGAAGTTTCAGCATCCTGAAACATATCATAGAACTCCTTCGCCTCGGGATTAGGATCCTCCGGATCAAAATTAGGCCCTGCCGCGTCGTACACCATATCTCGTGCAAGGTTCTGCACGTCTCCATAATCAACGGAGCATTCTTCGTCATCGACGACAAAATCCGCTGCAGCATTATCATCAAAAGCATAAGTAGCAGCATTCGCAACCTGTCTTTCGGCATATAGTTCACCTTGCGATGACCACAGGTCGTAATCACGTACGAAACCCTTACGGGTCAAATGATCTCTTACACTCACCACTTCTTCGTAACGTCTATTGCGACAATTACGACATGGACACTTGATTTTGTTACCGTCCATTAACTGAGCTTTGCTCATTGTATACTTAAGAAACACTTCCACGCCTGCCTGAAAATTGTCACTCACACCTATTCTGCTCTCGTGTTGTCGTTTGTACATCCATGTACGATCAACGAAATAACGATCCATCACAGATTAGATGTAAAAATCTGTATAGTAAGACAAACTAAACAGAATTAGTATATAATCATGTAACTGGTGGATCCGCTAGTATTCTAGCTCGAGAAGAGAAAAATATAAATACAGTTGTTACTAATAGTTCGATACCGATAGTGCGATACCGATACCGATACCGATAGTGCGATACCGATACCGATACCGATAGTTCGATACCGATAGTTCGATACCGATACTGCGATACCGATACCGATAGTGCGATACCGATACCGATACCGATAGTTCGATACCGATAGCATGGTTTAAAGTATCGGCCGATACCGATCCGATATGGCCGATACCGATACGGTTTGGCATGTTCCGATCCGATACCGACCGATACCAAATATTGACCGATACCGACTATGGGGGTCTTTGTTCCGGTCAATTCGGCAAAACCAATCGGTAAGGGTGACTACTATTTCATATAATTTCAAAACTACTAAGAAATAACGCTGAAATACTTAAAATTATGCCTAAATGTATAAAATATATATTTTTAAATGTAAATAATTTATTAATAATTATTTGTTTTCCGATACCAAAGTTCGATACTCCGATACGATACCGCCGATACTACCGATATCGCCGATACCAATACTCATAGGAATAGTCCGAAACCGATTCCAATACCGATACCGATTGTGAACCTTGACCGATAGTGCAATACCAATACCGATACCGATACCGATAGTGCGATACCGATACCAAACTAAGTCAATCTATCTATTTCTAAATGGCAAGAGTCCACTTCTAGGATATGGGAGCTATATCCTAAATATCTAGTCTAAATTAACTTGATTAGGATACTAGAGTGTCCTTATTATCTAGCAAGCACTACCTTAGTCTAGTCACACTAGCGTTAATTACCTATAATTCCTACCATGTCTACAATCACACATTACACCCCAAGCCGTCATGCATGCTAATTATAATAGGCACATATATATGTATATCACAGTTAGATGTATAGACCATGAACCCAAACACTGACTTATGCAGATGAAGAACTCGCACTGTCCTTGACACAGTGAACATATACATTATTTAGCCAATATATAAACTAACGGATAACACCCAATATGGATAACACATTATTTACATTATTTAGCCAATATATAAATTAGATAAATTTGATAAGCAAAGCCCCCCGCCGCCCCCGACCAAAGCCCGCCGCCCCAAACCCTTGCCCATCCCCCGACGCCCCCGCCCCAAGCCCGCCGCCCAGCCCCCGACGCCCCCGCCCCCAAGCCCGCCGCCGCCGCCCCAAGCCCGTCGCCGCCGCCCCAAGCCCGCCACCCAGGCCCCGACGCCCACGCCCCAAGCCAGCCGCCCAGCCCCCGACGCCCCCGCCCCAAGCCAGCCGCCCAGCCCCCGACGCCCCCGCCCCAAGCCCGAATGTCCACAAGCCCGCCGCCCCCGCCCCAAGCCAGCCGCCCCCGACGCCCCCGCCCCAAGCCAGCCGCCCAACAACCGACGCCCCCGCCCCAACCCCGAATGTCCCCAAGCCCGCCGCGAGAGACACCACGACACAGAGAGAGAGAGAGAGGAGATTACCTTCGGAAGAGAGAGAGGAGAGGAGAGGACGCCGTCGCTGTTCACGAAGCCGCGCGAGAGAGAGAGAGACAGAGAGAGAGAGAGAGAGAGAGGGGAGAGAGATTGAATTTGGAGGGAATGCCAAAAGTTCCCCCCCCCCCCCCCCCGCCTTTTCATTTAAGTCTGGAACGCTCATTTAGCGACGGAAGGGCGACTGTTACATATCCGTCGCCAGGCCGTCGGTATTTATTGATTATCCGACTGATTATCCGTCGCTACGTAGTCGAAGATATGTCCCGCCAATTATCTACACAATTCTCGCCAAATAAACGACTACGTGGCGACGGATGAAGAGCCGTCGCTAATACACCGACAAGCTAGCGACGGATGTGCGACCTTTCCTGCCCTTAATATTAAAATAAAAATGGCAAATGTTTATGGTCGGTAATCAGTCGCAGAGCGGCCACTAAACCGTCGCTAATACCGACGGAATAATTCCGTCGCTAAATCTCCGTCGCTAAATGAACGTATTTTGGTAGTGACATATTTTTTACGAGTTACGAGTCGTATATAGATCTCGTACTTGCGTAGTCGGCTGGCCACCGATACGTAAGGACGTTCGTTAGGCTATAACTACTATTAGGACTGCATGATAGAAGACTAGTAGTTATTAGAGTTAGAGCATTGGGCGGGGAGAATACAAGTGGACGTTGACCTCCTCCCTATCTATCGTATACTCGCTCGACCCTGAGGAACAATAGGTAGACTATATACTATAGACTCGCTCGATACTGAGGAATGGTATATAGTGTTTAGACTCGCTACTGAGTATTGTATGGTATTGTTTTCTTTGACTTGACTTGGAGGTTATGCGACCATGCACTATTCTCGATTATATTATACTTAGAGTGGTTAGATGACCCTTATCCGTTGGATGTAGGTACCTTTGGTTTGGGTACTTATATCTGATCGCGGCTTGGAACAGTAACTTGTCACGAACTAATTTACTACACCTTGTCCTTATTTGGTTGTAGGTGTGGTTCACTGCTTCGATGAGAAGGTGCTGAACCTTGTTGTGGTCCGGATACCATATTGGGTTCATGGCATGGAAAGATACCTCATCGTGGATTAAGGTGCCATCTCTTGTCCTTGTTTGGTTGGGAGGATGGTACACTAATTCAAAGGTAGAGTATTGGACATTGTTATGATCCGATTTGACTTATTACTATTAAGCAATTTAAATTCAGTTATGTCATGTTCTTCTTGTATCTTGTTACGTCCCTCTGAGGACCTGGTGATCTTTCCAGGTGTGTGCTTTCATATCTTTTCGCAGGTGCTCTAGCCAAGATCGTGGTCTTCCCTTTCTATCGAGGAGGCTTACTCTTGGATCCTCCTTCGCTTCGCTTGACAATTTCTTTCATTTGTATTTATTTATTTTTATTTAAATAGTTGCTAGTGGATTTGTCTCCACCCAACATCTTGTACAAAGACAATTCATAGCTGATATGATGATATCTTTTACTCCTTTATTTTGTGGATGAGATTAGTTGTTGTGGTTATACTGTATTTTACAGCTTACATATATTTATTATACGGCTGGCATGTCTACATTCCTAGTCCTACGTATTTTGGGACTAGAGCGTTAAATCAGCCTATTTTGGAAGGTAGATTATTGCATATTAGGTGTGCTTGCCGCATTATTAACTTAGTTGTGAAAGAATGTCTCAAATTTTTTAGTACACATTTAGAGACTCTTAGAAATTGTTTATACAGCTTGAACACGTCTCCAAGTAGGCAACAAACTTTTAAAGCCACATGTGCACATTTTAGTATTCGTTTTAGAATATTTGTTAAGGATGTACCACATAAATGGAATTCGACATATTTAATGTTGAAATCTGTAATTGCCTTTAAGGATGCTATTACATATTTTTGCAATATGAATCAAAATTTTGAATATCAAGTAACTGAAGATGATTGGATAGTTGCGTCTTCTATTTGTGAATTTTTAGAAACTTTTTACAATGCTACATGTACTATTTCTGGTGTTTATTATCATACTTCTTGTTTTAGCTTTACGAGAAATTTGTAACATGTCCTACTTATTTTCTAAATATAGAAATGTTGTAAAGAGAATGGAAGCTAAATTCACTAAATATTAGAGTGATGTACCTCTTTTATATTGTTTGTCTTCCATTTTTGATCCTACGATCAAATTAGAGGGTGTAGAGGCTTTGTTATATTACTATGCAGAAAACATGGATCTTGATGTTCTTGACTTGAAAGTAGAACTAAAGGTAGTGTGGGAAAGATTAGTAATGCTTTATAAAGATAAAGTTGTGTCGACCCAACCAACTCAAGTGAGTACTAGTAGTAGATTTGGCATAGTCGACCACTCCAGTCGTATAGTAAAAAGGAAGAAACAAAAACACTCTTCCCAATCCACTCAAGAGTTGTCTTTATATCTAAGTCCTTATGGAGAAGAAGAGGAATCTTTAAATCACTTCACCATTTTTAGAATGGTGGAAAAAATACAACAAAAGATTTTCTGAGTGCCTTGTCCCGTTCAGTCAATCGGAGGAATCGAAACGCCGATGGCGCTCAAACTTAACCATGCAACGGCTTGCTCGAAGACTCGCTCAGGTGGGTGGCTTCAGTGAACTTGCCTCAGCTTGGCCTTCACACTAATAAAACGAAAGTTTTCAACTGCACAAGTAGGCTTGATAATAAAAGAGATGCATCCACATAGCTAAGAGAATAATCCCAAGTCGGGTCGAAATGTGTTAGAACATGGTAAAAGGATGATGGCGTGCATGAAAAGTTTGATTTTGGAAGTTACAGAATGACTCTAAGGATTGAAATCAATGTTGCTCGATGGTTTGAGTTAGCAAGGATTGAGGCAAATTGAAGAAATTCGTTGTTCGATGACTTAAGATAGTCGGATGAATGTACGTAATTTTGGATTTGAACGAATTGAACATGTAACGGGTGTAACTCCACTTTTCTAGAAATAGAAGAATTGGTCATTCACTTCTCTAATTATGATTAATTATTCTATACATTATTTTTTCCATCTATTAGTTTTGATATTGGTTGGAATTATTAATTAGCCAGCCAACAACTATAAACCAAAATTTATTATTAGCCCAACCAGCTAACTCCTATTGAAGCCATAAATTCTCCTAAGAGCTCAGCCATTTTCTGGTCCATATAGTTAGCCTTTTTCAACATACAAAGTTTTAGCAATAACCTATTAGGCCCAAACCCATCTATTCTTGAGCAATTACCAGATCAACCCTCCTTCATTTAAACCAAGCCATGCCTTCTTTTAACCAAAGCAACCACTCTTAAAGCCAAGCCCAACCATCACTCCAACGTTGAGTCGGCCATATCTTTTCCGATTAGAAATCAAGTTCAGCCAACCCATTCTTTGATCAAGACATTATTGAAACAACTTCATCTGGGCCAAGCCCATTGTTTGAATCTACATCAGTTAAGAGTCGAAGTTGTTTCGGGTTGCGGTTCTTCAGACCCGACCCAAACCCATTTAATCTACCCGAACCGACCCGTGTCACCTCCTGATCGTTAACCCATTTAAACCTTCTTCTCAAACCTTCTTCTCAAACGTTGATTAACACTCTCTGTTCAAACCAATCGAATCACTATTCTCCTTCTTACATTCTTCCCTCTTTCTAAGTTGGTCGACCGATCGACGCAAGCACGACACCACCACCATCCATCCTCGCCCTTCTGGAGTCTTCCGGAGGATTTTTTTCCACCGTATTCCCACCGTTCCTCCATAACCATCTCATCCCCATCGATCATCCGATCCTAACAATTTTCTAACCGCTCCGCCTCATCTCCATCGTTGAATGTCTGTCGTCGACGTGGCAGATCGGCGTCGACCGTTGGATCGGAACTGCCTAACCATTTCATAACCGTCTCCTCATTCCCCTCTGCCTATAAATTGACCCTGACCTCTTTCCTTTCCACCACGAGTCCATTGTGGGGGCGAAGCCCTGTCAAAATGTAGCCACACCTCTTCCTTCTTCCTTATCTCCCTCCATTGGCGACTAAACTCGCGGCCATGGCGAGTTCGCAGTGGCGCTCTGAGTGTCGGTGACGAACGAAACATTGGAGTCGTCGAGTTCGGCTCTGATGGCGATAGCACCGAGAGCTGTCTCTGGCACTCTCGAGCTCGGTCGAGGAGTTGCTTCGACGATCGATTCGGTGCTGTGGCGAGGACGACTCCGTCTCCGATTGTTCCTCCGGTGAGATCGTCTTTTCAGTTTTTCTTTGACTTCTTGATCATATGGATCTATTTTGATCAACTGGATAACCTTGTGTTTTGGCTTGATTGAATGAATGTGATCTTCTTTCTCAATTCGAGACCGTTAAAATTCAAACAAAGTGTTCTAAATCCTTCTCTGTCCTTGCATATATGGTGTTTGACGAATTGCCTGAACCAATGTTGCTACCAGTTTTGGACGCAAGGACGTTAGTATCAGACACGGGAACATGAGTTTGGTACTTAGTTCCTTCGATCTGCAGGTATGTATTTCCCTAACCAAATTCAGATTTAATGGAGTGAAGGAGTTCCTTTTATATTCAATAGAGAAAATCATGTTCATCTGATGGTAGGGGAAACATGGTTTTGAATTATTGAATATTACTGTATGTTGACAGTTAGAATAGGGTTGGGAGGTTGAGTTTGGTTATAATGATTTTCTTTGCATTTCAATTTAAAGTCAGGACATGATGAACTTAGGATTCAAATTATGAGTTGTTATGACTGCTATTTTGGGCCTTTGATGGCTTATGGCCAATCCGTTGATTTATTTAGGCCAAGTGTTGCGTCAGTGTTAAAGTTTTTACAGTTGGATAGTTGTTAAGGTTAGAGTACTATGGTCCTTTAGTTTAATGATTAGTAAAATATTAAGTAAATTAAGGATTCTTTATATTATTGCCTAAAAACCATTTTCTTATATTCTAGGTGATCTAGAAGACTTGGACAAAATCCCATAAACAAGGCAAGTACATGTACTCAGTATTACCATCATTGCATGCATTGCACTCACATTATCTTTTGTCATTATTTCACTGTTCTTGCTCGATTGATTGCATTATTTCTCGTGTCAGGTGGGGGACGTTCTAGAGACATGTGATTGACTAATATTGGACAAACATTGCCTGATAGCATACATTGTATGTCTGATGTCCATTACATGCGTGACTGATAGCATTGTCGTCAGACATGCCTGATTATTGCATGACTGATAGCATTGTAACGCCCCGGAACCAAAATACTGGAGAGCGGGGGCGAACATAGTCAGCTACGTATATCGAAGTGCAACTCACCTCGCTATACGGTCACGGCTGTCTAGATACATGAGGGTTTAACTACAATCCATCAGTCTCCTATGATCAATAACAAGCCTAAATGTCTCAATCTCAAGCAAGCAAGTAAGTTACAAGATGTAAGATCACCAAATATACAATAGTAAGGCATCCCAAACATTACATATTCAGGTGATCATGAAGCTAGTCGTTACAAAATGTGAGAACTAGCAAAAGTTTAGTCATACATGATCAACCCTAGGATCTGTCAATCATGTTACAGCCCGTATGCAGACAATAAATAAGGTATGCAGTACGAGCTAACAGGTGCTCGTCGGCTAAACGCCTCAAAATAACAATTTTACAATGGAGTGGGAGAGCCAAAAATAAATTCACTCGTTGCCCTAGTTACGTCTGGTGGTCACCATCGGGCTGGAAAGTCGGTAAATCCTCTGGAGCTGCTCCGAAATCTTGCCATACAAAATCAGCTGGGTCAGATCCCAGAAAGAGCAAGTGTCACAAAGGAGGCTTCACTTAAGAACTAAAACCAGCAGATCAGAAATAAATATTAAAAGTAACTACAAAAGAGCTTGATAATAAAAGAATAACAACAGTCATATTAGAGTATGAGGGAACCATTCAAGTAGCCAGGTCACAACCCTTAAACCAAACAAGGACCGGGGTTGTAACCCTTCACCTGAATAGAACTCCGTCTCTAAATCTTGTTGGTAGAGTAAAACATGATGAGCATGACATAGGGTGCAATAAGACAATAAACGAAGAGAGGACACAGAACTGCTCCTGGAGCCAGATTACAACCCTTAAACCAAACAAGGACCGGGGTTGTAACCCTTCGCCTGAACAGAACTTAGCCCCTGATCTTTATTGTTAAAAGGTGACAATCATGCGATCATGCTTGCAATATTTGTGCACTAAATCTACACCATACAATCGCTCACGGCCAATCAGTGACTACGGCTTTCTACATTAACTAACTAGAGTTATCACAAGCCTTAGTTACTAGCAATATGCAGTGAGATGTTCCTCCAGCCACAAGCCCTGCAGCTAATCCAGGTTATCCAGGCGACTTGGATTCATTTAAGCAATGTCTCGTTCTTTTCCATATATCAGTGAATTTAGACCTGCGTCCTACTCGTCGGCAGGCTGTAAGTCCAACAATGGTGGCCGGGATAACAGGATCGCCTGTAACTGGGAAAATCTCTCATGACTACTAGATTATTTTAGTTATTAGCCTTAGCCATTTACAGTAGGTACCCCTGACCGTGGTACTCAGGGATCCCTGTCCTAGACATGATGCAAAACATTATCGATTTATTTGTACAAACGCAATCACCCACGGTGTCCAGGCCATTCAATCTTGTCATGACATGCTAGCCGTCGCAACAGCATTCGAGATATATATCATGTCATGTTCACTGTCAGGAGTGCGCCACGACGGACCACTATCATGTCATGTCATTTGTCAAAAGTGTACCACAACGGGTCATCATCATGTTATGGAACATATTTAAAATTAACAAGGTTCAAACATATATGTAGCACTAAATAACAAAAAAGGGTGCAGGGTCAGCAGGGGAGTCATGCGGCACAGGGAGCAGGGCGCATGCGGCTGAGAAGCGGCAGGAGCTTATGCGGCTCGGGAAGCAGCAAGGCTCATGCGGCTATGAGAAAACGGGGCTCATGCTCATGCGGCAGAATGAGAAATAGCGCATGCGGCTCGGTGCCATACGGCCATATGCGACAAATAAGGATAAGACCTATGCGGCTGGGAATTAAGCATGAGTCTTATGCGGCTGAAGGAAAATGATTCCATGCGGCCGGAAGGAAATAGTCTCATGCGGCCATGAGAAAGTTCATGCGGCCAGAAATTTATGCGGCTGAAAGAGTTCATGCGGCTGAAAGTGCATGCGGCTCGGAGGGAATCAGTTCATGCGGCTGGAGAAGTAATTTCATGCGGCTAAGGGAGATCAGGGCTCATGCGACTGAATGAAAGAGAAGTTCATGTGGCTAAAGATCAACCCAGCCATGCGGCACGAAGTTCACTTGAGTCATGCGGGTGAAGACCATGCGGCCGAGAAGGAAACTTGCCGCATGAGAAGCCATGCGGCTAAGTCCCTGCGGCCATGCAGCTGAATCCTGTTCTTCTTCTCCATTTCTTCCGAGAAGGAGAACCAGAAAGTCATGCTTCCAAGCTCCATCAATTCTTCATCCCAAGCCCAAATTTGGACTTCCATAGGTCAAAATGGGGTAGAACGAAATTCTCTACACCATGGAACCATCAAAACTTGAAAATAATAAGGTTAAATAGATCAAAACCCAAGAAATCCAAAAATATAATAAACTTAGATCTACATGAATTTAGCCATGGAAATTGAAAATGCTAAGTACTAAAGTGTCTTAGAATGTTGTGAGGAAGAAAATGGAACAATAAAACTTGAGTTTCTCCATGAAGCAAGTTGCACTTGCCTAAACCTTCCTGTTAGGTGGAGAGTAATGGTGAGGAAGAAGAAGAGTGAATAAGGAGAGAGAAGGAGCGTTGGGTTAATAAATGATGATGGTGGTGGTAGGTAGGGGTTTCCCTTTGGTTCATAATGAACCCAAGGCAACCAAGCCAAGCCGAACCAAACCAAGAATAACCAAGCAATGAAATGCCAAAATAAATCAAGCAGGGAGTCATGCAATACGAGTCAAAATATGTACATGTATACCAAAATACGTAATACGAACTATGGTCATTACAACTCTACCCACCTTAAAAGAATTCCGTCCTCGGAATTTAATCAAGAGGCTAGAGATGCAAGGACAAACTATACTAATCACAGGCAAGCTATATTAGACAATCAATCAAGCAATGATTCATGCAAGCAAGGAATCGAAGGCATGAGGCATAAGAAAGATATTATAACTCACGAGTCAAACAGGTCGGGATATCGCGATCGGATATCATCCTCACGCTCCCACGTTGACTCACCCAAAGAGTGATGACCCTAAGAAACACGGACTAACTTGATAGTCTTGTTCTTGAGTATTTTCTCTCTTTGGTCCAATATGGATACGGGCTTCTCCTCATACGAAAGGTTGGTACCAACAACCAATTCCGAATGATCCAGAATATGGCTCGGGTCCAGGATATACCGTCATAGTTAAGATACATGGATCACGTCATGCACCTCACTCAGAGATGGTGGAAGAGCGAGACGATGGGACACATCTCCTACTCGCTCCAAAATATCGAACGGCCCTATATACCTAGGACTAAGCTTTCTCCGTACGCCGAAACGAATGACGCCACGGTTAGGCGAGATCCTAAGGAATACATGGTCGCTGACAGAAAATTCAAGGGGACGTCGATGAGAATCGGCCCAATGGCGCTGACGATCTTGTGCAACGCGAAGATGATCTCTGACTCTCCTGACCACCTCAACTGTCTGAGTGATCATCTCTGGACCAAGCATCTGCCTCTCTCTAACATCGTTCCATGCTAGCGGGGATCTGCACTTCCTACCATACAGTGCCTCGAACGGTGCCATCTGGATACTAGTTTGGAAACTGTTGTTGTACGAGAACTCCACCAGGTGCAGGTGATCTTTCCATGAACTACCGAAGTCGAGTGTACAAGATCTCAACATATCCTCAAGAGTCTGGATCGTGCGTTTCGACTGACCATCTGTCTGCGGGTGATAAGCTGAGCTGAACTGGAGGTGAGTTCCTAAACTCTCTTGCAGCCTACGCCAAAAGTGCGACGTGAATCTCGAATCTCTGTCCGAGGTGATACTGATCGGTACACCGTAAAGTCTGACAATCTGCCTGAGGTACATCTCTGCTAGCTGAGCCGTCGACTGACCAACTCTGAATGGGAGAAAGTGAGCCACCTTCGTAAGCCGGTCAACTATAACCCAAATAGCATCCCTACCGGCGGGGGACCTAGGTAACCTAGTCACAAAATCCATGGTTATATGCTCCCACTTCCATTCTGAAATTGGCAAGGGCTGAAGAAGTCCAGCTGGCCTCTGATGTTCAGCCTTAACTTGTTGGCAAACCAAACACCGAGAGACAAACCGAGCTATCTCTCTCTTCATGCCATTCCACAAAAGTGTTGACGGATATCACGGTACATCTTCGTACTGCCCGGATGAATGAAATACTGAGAATTGTGGGCTTCTGCTATGATCTCTTGTCTGATATCTCCACTGGGTACACAAACATGCTTACCATGTCGAAGTGTACCATCTTCATGAATGCATAACTCTGGTTGCCGTCCTACCTCACATTCAGCCCTAAGTCGCTAAAACTTAGAATCTGATGACTGAGCTATCTTGATCCTCTCAACTATACTGGATTGAACTTGCATGCTGGCCATCAATGCCACATTGGTAGGAAGGACAACTTCTATACCCATCTTCTGAAGATCTGATAATAATTCTGCTTGTGCTGTTAGAAAATAAACTTCGGCTCTCTTGCTCAATGCATCTGCAATAACGTTGGCCTTTCCAGGGTGATACTGCAGGTTGACGTCATAATCCACAAGTAGCTCTAGCCATCTCCTCTGACGCATGTTAAGATCCTTCTGAGTGAATACATACTTTAGGCTCTTGTGGTCGGTGAAAATCTTCACCCTGTCTCCATACAAGTAGTGCCTCCAAAGCTTAAGTGCAAACACTACTACTGCCAGCTCCAAGTCGTGGGTCGGGTAATTCCTCTCATGATCACGAAGTTGTCGTGACGCATAAGCTATTACCTTTCCATGCTGTATCAAAACACATCCTAAACCTCTGCCTGAAGCATCACAATATACTAAAAATCCTCCGGTCCCATCTGGAAGCGTGAGAATGGGTACCGTCATCAAGCCTCGCTGCAGCTTCTCAAAAGAATTCTGATATTCTTCGGTCCAAGCGAACTGCACATCCTTGCGGGTCAACTGCGTTAGTGGTGCTGAAATCCGAGCAAAGTCCGAAACAAATCGTCGGTAGTAGCCGGCCAATCCAAGAAAACTGCAAACTTCTGCAACTGTGCTGGGCACTGGCCACGTCTCGATAGCCACGATCTTCTGGGGATCCACTTCTACTCCTCCTCTGGTGATGATATAGCCCAAGTACAAAATGCGATCGAGCCAGAAATCGTATTTACTGAACTTGGCATACAACTGGTGCTCTCGGAGAATCTAGAAGACGACTCGGAGATGCTGCTCATGCTCCACTTCATTCTTGCTGTAGATCAGGATGTCGTCTATGAACACAATCACGAACTGATCCAAATAAGGCATGAAGATACGATTCATGAGGTCCATGAATACAGCCGGTGCATTGGTTGCTCCAAAGGGCATAACAATGAACTCTCAATGCCCATATCTAGATTTAAAAGCTGTCTTTGGGATGTCCTGCTCTCTGACTCTGATCTGATGGTATCATGACCGTAAATCAATCTTCAAGAATACTACCGCGCGCTCCTCTGAGTTGATCAAACAAGTCATCTATCCTCAGGAGAGGATATCTGTTCTTAGTTGTCACTGAGTTCAAGGTACGATAGTCAACACATAATCTAGACGTACCATCCTTCTTTTTCACAAGAAGCATCGGGGCTCCCCAAGGCGATCCACTTGTACGAATGAATCCCTTGGTCCGGAGTTCTTCAATCATCTTGTACAATATCTCCAATTCTGACGGTGCCATCCTGTAGACTCTCTCTGACACTGGTGCTGTCCTGGGGATCAAGTCTATGGTGAACTCGATCTCTCGCTCTGGCGGCATCCCTGGAAGCTCTTCTGGGAAATCATCTGGAAACTCCTCGACGATCCGAGGTAACTGTACTGCTGCTACTGCCATTCGCAATACTGGAGGAGAAGGTTCAACTTCGCCTCGGGAAAAGAAAAACTCTGGCTCGCCTGGAATGCTAAAAACAATCCTGCCAACATGGCAGTCTATCCTAGCATACTGGTCCCTCAACCAATCCATCCCTAAGACCACATCATAATCGGCCATCGGAAATTCTATCAACCTAACGGAAAACTCTCTACCGCTAACTACTATCCTACACGAGAAAAACACTCTATCTACTCCCACAAGACCGTTACCAGTAAGTATATTGAGCCTTACTGATAATGACTCAGGCTCCAGTCCTATTCGTATCGCGAATCGTACAGACATAAATGAATGCGATGTACCAGAGTCAAATAATACTGAAGCCGGAAAGGTGTTGACGAGAATAGTACCTGCCATACCTTACCTGGCGCTACTCCTTCCTCTCCCACGGTTAAAGCCAACACTTGTCCTTGTCCTTTGGTGCCGGCCCTCTCTGCTGGAACCCTCTCTACCTATTCTGAACATGCGCCTGGATATACTGCTGAGGCCTTTGATGCTGAAAAGCTTGGGTCTGCGTCGACAACGACCTCGGGGATGGAAACTGCTGCTAGACTGGTACTGGGGCTGGTCCCCTAACCGATGAACTGTTCATAGCTGGTGCGGAGTCAGTCCTGAACGGGCAGGACCCTACCTTATGGTCCGGCGCTCCACAAAGCAAACACAATCCTCGCGCCTTACGATATTCTGAAACAACATGTCCAGGCTTCCCACAATAAGAGCAGCCCATGGTGGAAGACTGCTTCTGCTTCTGCTGCTGAGGATACGTCGGGGTTGAATGTTGAACCGACGTAACTGAAGCTGTCCTTCTCGGAGCTCCAATTGTCAAAGTCCTAGCTGCCGGGGCTGGTGCTGACGACTGATTTATCTGGCCGTGAGATCGCTTTCGACCTCCAGTCCTGTCCACAATCCTCTGGGAGGTATACTCGTGCTTCCTAGCTGCCCTCAATACCGCATCAAATGTCTGATGCTCAAACTGCTCCACCGCCAGCAAAACCTCCATGTGGAGTCCCTGCTGAAACTGCTGGGCTCTATCGAACTCGGTGGCCACCAAGGTGGAAGCAAACCGACTAAGCCTGGAAAACTCGACCGCATACCCATCGACCGTCCTGCCCATCTGCTTCAAATTGGTGAACCTCGTTTGTAGATCGTACCGAGCTACAACATCGAAGTACTTGGTCCGAAATCTCTCACGGAATACTGCCCAAGCAATAGGTGCCACCAATCCAACGGCCTGCGCCGCCCACCAGCTACGGGCTAAATCCAATAACTGTAGGCACACCACGGCCACCTTCTCATCTTCTGGGGTCTTCGCTACCTCTAATATCACCTCTGTGTCCTGAAGCCACGCATCAGCAGCGATAGCATCTTCACTGCCATCAAAGAATGGAGGGTTCAGGCGCTTGAAGCTGTTCGCTGCACTGTTTCCATGATGTCCACCTCTGCCTAGAGCATCTGCCAATGCCTGATGCAAGGCATCTCCTCGACGGTCCTGCGATGTAAGCAACTCCCTGATAAGTCCAACCAAGGCTCCATCATCCTGCCTTGCAGGCTGGGTTGGCTGTACCGGGGTTTCTGGGTCTCCGGAAGGCATGACCCGGGAAGCTGCTCCTGAGTGCTGGGCTTGATCATCTTGTTGCGGGGATACTTGTTGAGCTCCTTCCGGCGGATTAGCAGGACCAGGGGTAGTGTCGCTGAAGAAGACGACACAGAGAACAATAAGGAAGGACCAAGACAGATCAACAATACAAGCATGTGATCAGGTCGAGAATCTAAGAAATTAGAAAATACGGGCAGAGATCAAGGGCGAGTGCAGATTGAGACATCTATTCGGTAAACCCTCACATATCTTGATTTACAAGACCTGCATGGGCCACCACTTAAACCATATAATGCCCCGGAACCAGAATACTGGAGAGCGGGGGCGAACATAGCCAGCTACGTATATCGAAGTGCAACCCACCTCGCTATACGGTCACGGCTGTCTAGATACATGAGGGTTTAACTACAATCCATCAGTCTCCTATGGTCAATAACAAGCCTAAATGTCTCAATCTCAAGCAAGCAAGTAAGTTACAAGATGTAAGATCACCAAATATACAATAGTAAGGCATCCCAAACATTACATATTCAGCTGATCATGAAGCTAGTCGTTACAAAATGTGAGGACTAGAAAGAGTTTAGTCATACATGATCAACCCTAGGATCTGTCAATCATGTTACAGCCCGTAGGCAGACAATAAATAAGGTATACAATACGAGCTAACAGGTGCTCGTCGGCTAAACGCCTCAAAATAACAATTTTACAATGGAGAGGGAGAGCCAAAAATAAACCCACTCGTTGCCCTGGTTACGCCTGGTGGTCACCATCGGGCTAGAAAGTCGGTAGATCCTCTGGAGCTGCTCTGAAATCTTGTCACAAAGGAGGCTTCACTTAAGAACTAAAACCAGCATATCAGAAATAAATATTAAAAGTAATTACAAAAGAGCTTCATAATAAAAGAATAACAACAGTCATATTAGAGTACGAGGGAACCATTCAAGTAGCTAGGTCACAACCCTTAAACCAAACAAGGACCGGGGTTGTAACCCTTCACCTGAATAGAACTCTGTCTCTAAATCTTGTTGGTAGAGTAAAACATGATGAGCATGACATAGGGTGCAATAAGACAATAAAAGAAGAGAGGACACAGAACTGCTCTGGGAGCCAGGTTACAACCCTTAAACCAAACAAGGATCGGGGTTGTAACCCTTCGCCTGAACAGAACTTAGCCCCTGATCTTTATTGTTAAAAGGTGACAATCATGCAATCATGCTTACAATATTCGTGCACTGAATCTATACCATACAATCGCTCACGGCCAATCAGTGACTAGGCTTTCTACATTAACTAACTAGGGCTATCACAAGCCTTAGTTACTAGCAATATGCAGTGAGATGTTCCTCCAGCCACAGGCCCTGCAGCTAATTCAGGTTATCCAGGCGACTTGGATTCATTTAAGCAATGTCTCATTCTTTTTCATATATCAGTGAATTTAGACCTGCGTCCTACTCGTCGGCAGGCTGCAAGTCCAACAATGGTAGTCGGGATAATGGGATCGCCTGTAACTGGAAAAATCTCTCATGACTACTGGATTATTCTAGTTATTAGCCTTAGCCATTTACAGTAGGCATCACTGACCGTGGTACTCAGGGATCCATGTCCTAGACATGATGCAAAATATTACCAGTTCATTTGTACAAACGCAATCACCCACGGTGTCCAGGCCATTCAATCTTGTCATGACATGCTAGTCGTCGCAACAGCATTCGAGATATATATCATGTCATATTCACTGTCAGGAGTATGCCACGACGGACCACTATCATGTCATGTCATTTGTCAAAAGTGCACAACAACGGGTCACCATCGTATCATGGAACATATTTAAAATTAACAAGGTACAAACATATATGTAGCACTAAATATCAAAAGAGGGCGCAGGGTCAGCATGGGAGTCATGCGGCACAGCGAGCAGGGCGCATGCGGCTGAGAAGCGGCAGGAACTTATGCGGCTCGGGAAGCAGCAAGGCTCATGCGGCTCTGAAATAACGGGGTTCATGCTCATGCGGCAGAATGAGAAATAGCGCATGCGGCTCGGTGCCATGCGGCCATATGCGACAAATAAGGATAAGACCTATGCGGCTGGGAAGTATGAGTCTTATACGGCTGAAGGAAAATGATTCCATGCGGCCGGAAGGAAATAGTCTCATACGGCCATGAGAAAGTTCATGCGGCCAGAAATTTATGCGGCTGAAAGAGTTCATGCGGCTGAAAGTGCATACGGCTCGGAGGGAATCAGTTCATGCGGCTGGAGAAGTAATTTCATGCGGCTAAGGGAGATCAGGGCTCATACGGCTGAATGAAAGAGAAGTTCATGCGGCTAAGGATCAACCCAGCCATACGGCACGAAGTTCACTTGAGTCATGCGGGTGAAGACCATGCGACCGAGAAGGAAACTTGCCGCATGAGAAGCCATGCGGCTAAGTACCTGCGGCCATGCGGCAGAAACCTGTTCTTCTTCTCCATTTCTTCCGAGAAGGAGAACCAGAAAGCCATGCTTCCAAGCTCCATCAATCCTTCATCCCAAGCCCAAATTTGGACTTCCATAGGTCAAAATGGGGTAGAACGAAATTCCCTACAACATGGAACCATCAAAACTTGAAAATAACAAGATTAAATAGATCAAAACCCAAGAAATTCAAAAATACAATAAACTTAGATCTACATGAATTTAGCCATGAAAATTGAAAATGCTAAGTACTAAAGTGTCTTAGAATGTTGTGAGGAAGAAAATGAAACAATAAAACTTGAGTTCCTCCATGAAGCAAGTTGCACTTGCCTAAACCTTCCTGGTGTCACGATCCGCACCCGATTTTCGGACGCGAGCTCGTGAGCAAGCCAGCTACGTATCGAACGGACTCCAGCCCGACTCGAATACGTAAACGCTGTCAAGGCTATGGTATACTGCCAAATCATGGCAAACAGCTCTAAATCTCAATCCACAATAAGATAATAAACATGAATGAACACTATGGGTCATGGTCTGCAGTCCACTAGCATAAATGTTCGATAAGACTCTAAAGGAAATAACAAGAGTCTACAACTGAAATAAGAAACAGGATATCTCATGATAAGGAATGAAAAGCACGAGCGGATAATAAACACAATAGCGATACCTGAATCCCACAAGCGTATCATTGCCTCCGTAATACCCACATGAATCGTAAATCCTCCGCCATCCAGAACTACTAGCTAACTCCATGCAATCGCTAAACCTGAGGAGATCATCAGGTCCTCAGAGAACATAGCAAGATACATAATATACATGCCTATCTAACAGTTTTATCATGCACAAAAAGATAAACAAGAAAAACAGAAACACGACCAATGACTACGAACACGAATACGAACACTAACACTAGAACAACTATGCATAATGAACTGCCGGATAAACGATAATCACGAGATCAATGGAAGAAACCAAACCCTCGTCCCGAGTGTGGACTCACTGGTTTGAACTAAATACTAACCCTCGTCCCGAGTGTGGACTCTCTGGTTAGTACTAAACACTAACCCTCGTCCCGAGTGTGGACTCTCTGGTTAGTACTAACCCTCGTCCCGAGTGTGGACTCTCTGGTTAGTTCACGGCAAGGCACCCTCGTCCCGAGTGTGGACTCTCTGGTGCAAATACTACATCCTCGTCCCGTGTGTGGACTCTCTGATGTAAACACCCTCGTCCCGAGTGTGGACTCTCTGGTGTAAGTCAAGTCAAGTCAAGTCTACACCCTCGTCCCGAGCGTGGACTCTCTGGTGCAATAATCGACATCCTAGTCCCTAGTGTGGACTCACGGATGTAAACAGATCAAGAAAAACACCCTCGTCCCGTGTGTGGACTCTCTGGTGCCAAGGAAGCAATATCAAGGATTTAGTAGTTCACTACATGCACTCGTTCTATGACACGACTCGAGCAAGGTACTGACGATAAACTCCAAATGTGAAACACAAGGCCAAAACATGAACATAGCTATAAACAATAAAACAACTCCACAAAAAATAACCCAAAAAAGCACATGTCCATAAACAATCAAATGACTGAAAGAAAAGGAAATGCATGTAAGTAAAACTGTAGAGGGAGGCAAGGTATATTTGCCTGGGGTTGCACGCAGATCCAACAAATATATAGTCGACTGGTAAGCCGTACAGTCCAAGTCATCACAACTGTCTCCGAAAGCTGAAACAAACATTACCAATGTTCTCAGAATAGTCAAATTAGCTAGGATTGTATGTCCTTAAGTCCAATTTTGGACACAGGGGCAAAACGGTAATTTCGGGCAAAAACGATGTCCGTCGTTGGATCCGCTTTGCACCAAAAAGCATGCCAGAGTCAAAGGTCTCTAAAGTCGTCAAACTACATGTCTACGAATTTGTTTTGACGATACGAACCTAACGGTATGTCCAATTTTGGATTCCGAGGGGCCGTGCACAAAATCGTCCGTTGAGTGGAACCGTGGGGCCCGCAAAACGACGTACGATTCAACTGTCTCAGAATTGGACCAAACTTGGCATACAGGACCAAAAAAACGATACGGTCCTGTTGGTGCAAGTTTCGTCTCGTTCCGATGAGCGTGCACAAAATAATTGGAAAACTTGTACAGAGGCCGATACGGTAAATTTCGACGGATACGGATTAAATTCGTCGTGCACACACGACCAAATTGAATTCCGTCAAAGCCCACACGACCATGAAACCGTTACGCAGCTTTCGATGCCTTCGGTTCGCGACCACGTCGCCCGGATTGGCGGAACGCACGTCGTATGGATGGTTTTCTATGTTTTTCAAAAACGGGTTTTTGACGAAGTTTACATGTGTTTATTTTTCTGCACAAAGCAAATTTCTACAAACTTCCTACTGGAATTTTCTAGCCCTATATGTTGTTAATAAACGCCTTCAGGTGGATTTCGAATTCGATCACTGGTTTGCAAGAAATCGAGACTCAAACTGTGGACTTTGGGACAGTCTCTATACTCAGAATTTCGAGATTTTTCTCGATTTTGGAACTCGAATTTCGTCGTACACGAAGCAAAATAAATTAAACTAGTTGAAGGGATTGATAGACGTATAGGTTGTGTTCATACCAGAGTAAACGGTTTGAAAAATGGCGAACCGAGGAGGCGAGAATCTCGTCGGAAAGTTGTTGCGATGGCAGCAACTTGCTGTTGCTTCGAACGGCTGTTCAGCCGTGGCTACTGCCGTCTCGCCGTCGTGCCTGGCCGGCCGGCGGTCCTGCGGCGGCGCACGCGCGCTCACATGGGAGAGGCGCGATAGGCTTCGTTAGGGTTTTAGGGTTTGGTCTTTGATTCTCCGATCCCTCGATCTCTTGCGTATATGTAGCCACATATATATTACTAGTTCGGGTGGCTTGGGATTTCAGCTCAGTTATTTGAAGCGGTTTGGGTGCTGATCTCTTAGCTTGGGTGGCTTGGGATTTGAGCTGTGGGCCGGGTTAGCTCGGGTGTGGGTCTGGTTCGGATTTGTTTATTAGCTGCTATTGCTTTGTTTGGGAGTAGCTGCTGTTAATGGGGAAGGGAATTAGGCCGAGAGCAATCGGGGTTGGCTCGGCTTAATTGCAGGGCTGAGCTCGGGTTGCACTTGCGCGGGCTGGGCTCGGGCTGATTGGGAATGCTATTGCTACTGTTGGTCTTTCTTTCTATTTTTTTCTTTTCCTTTTTCTATTTCTTTTTCTATATTAGCAAATATATTTATCTATTTATATATAATATCACTTATATATATATATATATATATATATATATATATATATATATATATATATATATATATATACACATATTTACACACATATAAATATTATATATATATATATATATATATATATATATATATATTTACACACATATACAATATCTATGTATATACATATACATAAATATATATACACTCATATACATATATAAATAATATATATATATATATATATATATATATATATATATATATATATATATATATATATATATATAAATACGCATATACAATATTTATATATATACATACACATGCATACCTTTATATATATTTATATATTTAATCACATATACATATGTATAATATATATTTATATATAACTACACATATACCCATATATATATATATATATATATATATATATATATATATATATATATATATATATATATATATATATATATATATATATATATATATATATATATATACACGTACACACATATCTATCTATACATATACACCTCCATATACATATATACCTCTTATATTTATATATCAATAAATACCCAATTAACCAATAATAATATCTAATAGCAACAAATATATTTATTTAATCATCACAAAAATAATAAAATAATACTTAACTGGCGGTTTGGTGAATCCATACTATTCACCCTTATCCGGGTCCAGAAAATTGTACAATTATGGTAAAACAACATTTAATAATAAAATACCAATTTTTGTACAAATATTCAATTAATTTTAAAAATGTACATCAATACCCAAATAATTTAGGAACTATTTATACACACAATATATGCCTACATGGTCGTCTTTGGTCTCACTACAAGATTACATGGACTCGTTTTGGTTCGGGTCGAGTCCGGACCAGTTTGGTACAACCGGGTCACTTAACATCAAATAATATTAATAATGAATAATTAACTATTTATAATGGTCATGTCACAACTTAGCCTGGTTTTCCTAGTTAGGACGTCCCTATGGCTCGGCATTCCCCTACCATGGCTAAACACCAGTCAACGCACGCCACTGCACTATCCGTGCCATAATTCTCAGTCGCCTGGTACTTCAAAACTCCATCATGGCTAAAGTCATCTACCGTAATAATTAACCAAATAAACGTTTATAAAATTCTAAAATCACTATTTAAATCAAATAAATAATAAAAAAATATTTTGAAAAAATTTCGGGAAGGGAAGCTACAAATCTACCCATCTTAAAAATAATTTCGTCCTCGAAATTCCAATTTGTGATTGTTCCTTAAAATTCAAAGTCCTTAACCTCCTCAAATTTAATCTCCCAAAATTATTTTATGACATTCTCTATTCATTTTACGACTCCGAATATTTGAGGACTTCTACCCACCTTTGGTCATACTACTCCTCAAAACTCGATCACTAAAATCTTATAACCTTCGAACTAGTTGCTAATGATTCTACCAACAAATATCTAGGGCTTGTGGCATCTATACTCCCTAATATCTATAAACAACCAAAACTCAATAATCATGCAATATTATACTATAATTTAAGAATTTCTAATGAACTCTAGACAGCACGATCATTCGTCACCCCGGAATAGGAAGCGACGAGAATCAATGGTATATATGGAAAGCAAGGAAGTATAATCGAGAGCAAATATGGAGTTTTCAAAGACGTAGAGAATTTCTAGGAGAATTTTCAAGACAGTGTGGATTTGAGATTTCTAAGGTTCAGTCATAGTCGCAGGCTCGTACCAGTACAGTTGCGTAACCGGTACGATATGCTCTGACCTGCATGAGCCACCACAAAAACTTGTCACGACCCGCACCCGGTTTTCGGACGCGAGCTCGTGAGCAAGCTAGCTACGTATCGAACGGACTCCAGCCCGACTCGAATACGTAAACGCTATCAAGGCTATGGTATACTGCCAAATCATGGCAAACAGCTCTAAATCTCAATCCACAATAAGATAATAAACATGAATGAACACTATGGGTCGTGGTCTGCAGCCCACTAGCATAAATGTTCGATAAGACTCTAAAGGAAATAACAAGAGTCTACAACTGAAACAAGAAACATGATATCTCATGATAAGGAATGAAAAGCACGAGCGGATAATAAACACAATAGCGATACCTGAATCCCACAAGCGTATCATTGCCTCCGTAATACCCACATGAATCGCAAATCCTCCGCCATCCAGAACTACTAGCTAACTCCATGCAATCGGTAAACCTGAGGAGATCATCAGGTCCTCAGAGGACATAGCAAGATACATAATATACATGCCTATCTAACAGTTTTATCATGCGCAAAAAGATAAACAAGAAAAACGGAAACACGACAAATGACTACGAACACAAACACGGACACACGAACACGAACACTAACACTAGAACAACTACGCATAATGAACTGCCGGATGAACGATAATCATGAGATCAATGGAAGAAACCAAACCCTCGTCCCGAGTGTGGACTCACTGGTTTGAACTAAACACTAACCCTCGTCCCGAGTGTGGACTCTCTGGTTAGTACTAAACACTAATCCTTGTCCCGAGTGTGGACTCTCTGGTTAGTACTAACCCTCGTTCCGAGTGTGGACTCTCTGGTTAGTTCACGGCAAGGCACCCTCGTCCCGAGTGTGGACTCTCTGGTACAAATACTACATCCTCGTCCCGTGTGTGGACTCTCTGATGTAAACACCCTCGTCCCGAGTGTGGACTCTCTGGTGCAAGTCAAGTCAAGTCTACACCCTCGTCCCGAGCATGGACTCTCTGGTGCAATAATCGACATCCTAGTCCCTAGTGTGGACTCACGGATGTAAACAGATCAAAAAAAACACCCTCGTCTCGTGTGTGGACTCTCTGGTGAAGCAATATCAAGGATCTAGCAGTTCACTACACGCACTCGTTCTATGACACGACTCGAGCAAGGTACTGACGAGAAACTCCAAATGTGAAACACAAGGCCAAAACATGAACATGGCTATAAACAATAAAAATAACTCCACAGAAAATAACCCGAAAAAGCACATGTCCATAAACAATCAAATGACTGAAAGAAAAGGAAATGCATGTAAGTAAAACTGTAGAGGGAGGCAAGGTATACTTGCCTGGGGGTTGCACGCAGATCCAACAAATATATAGTCGACTGGTAAGCCGTACAGTCCAAGTCATCACAACTGTCTTCGAAAGCTGAAACAAACATTACCAATGTTCTCAGAATAGTCAAATTAGCTAGGATTGCTTGTCCTTAAGTCCAATTCTGGACACAGGAGCAAAACGGTAATTTTGGGTAAAAACGATGTCCGTCGTTGGATTCGCTTTGCACCGAAAAGCGTACCAGAGTCAAAGGTCTCTAAAGTCGTCAAACTACATGTCTACGGATTCGTTTTGACGATACGAACCCAACGGTATGTCCAATTTTGGATTCCGAGGGGCCGTGCACAAAATCGTCCGTTGAGTGAAACCATAGGGCCCGCAAAACGACGTACGATTCAACTGTCTCAGAATTGGACCAAACTTGGCATACAGGACCAGAAAAACGATACGGTCCTGTTGGCGTAAGTTTCGTCTCGATCCGATGAGCGTGCACAAAGTAATTAGAAAACTTGCACAGAGGTCGATACGGTGAATTTTGACGGATACGGATCAAATTCGTCGCGCACACACGACCAAATTGAATTCCGTCAAAGCCCACACGACCACGAAATCGTTACGCAGCTTTCGATGCCTTCGGTTCGCGACCACGTTGCCCGGATTGGCGGGACGCACGTCGTGTGGATGGTTTTCTATATTTTCAAAAACAGGTTTTTGACGAAGTTTACATGTGTTTATTTCTCTGCACAAAGCAAATTTCTACAAACTTCCTACTGGAATTTTCTAGCCCTATATGTTGTTAATAAACGCCTTCAGGTGGATTTCGAATTCGATCACTGGTTTGCAAGAAATCGAGACTCAAACTGGGGACTTTGGGACAGTCTCTATACTCAGAATTTCGAGATTTTTCTCGATTTTGGAACTTGAATTTCGTCGTACACGAAGCACAATAAATTAAACTAGTTGAAGGGATTGATAGACGTATAGGTTGTGTTCATACCAGAGTAAACGATTTGAAAAACGGCGAACCGAGGAGGCGAGAATCTCGTCGGGAAGTTGCTGCGATGGCAGCAACTTGCTGTTGCTTCGAACGGCTGTTCAGCCGTGGCTACTGCCGTCTCGCCGCCGCGCCTGGCCGGCCGGCGGTCCTGCGGCGGCGCGCGCGCGCTCACATGGGAGAGGCGCGATAGGCTTCGTTAGGGTTTTAGGGTTTGGTGTTTGATTCTCCGATCCCTCGATCTCTTGCGTATATGTAACCACATATATATTACTAGTTAGGGTGGCTTGGGATTTCAGCTCAGTTATTTGAAGCGGTTTGGGTGCTGATCTCTTAGCTCGGGTGGCTTGGGATTTCAGCTGTGGGTCGGGTTAGCTCGGGTGTGGGTCTGGTTCGGATTTGTTTATTAGCTGCTATTGCTTTGTTTGGGAGTAGTTGCTGTTAATGGGGAAGGGAATTAGGCCGAGAGCAATCGGGGTTGGCTCGGCTTAATTGCAGGGCTGAGCTCGGGTTGCACTTGCGCGGGCTGGGCTCGGGCTGATTGGGAATGCTATTGCTACTGTTGGTCTTTCTTTCTATTTTTTTCTTTTCCTTTTTCTATTTCTTTTTCTATATTAGCAAATATATTTATCTATTTATATATAATATCACTTATGTATATATATATATACATATATACACATATTTACACACATATAAATATTATATATATATACACATATACAATATCTATGTATATACATATACATAAATATATATACACTCATATACATATATAAATTATATATATATACTCATATACATATATAAATTATATATATATATATATATATATATATATATATATATATATATATATATATATATATATATATATATATATATAAATATATATATATATATATATAAATATATATATATATATATATAAATACGCAAATACAATATTTATATATATACATACACATGCATACCTTTATATATATTTATATATTTAATCACATATACATATGTATAATATATTTTATATATAACTACACATATACCCATATATATATATATATATATATATATATATATATATATATATATATATATATATATATATATATATATGTACATAAAAAAAAAAAAAAAAAAAATATATATATATATATATATATGTACATACACGTACACACATATATATCTATACATATACACCTCCATATACATATATACCTCTTATATTTATATATCAATAAATACCCAATTAACCAATAATAATATCTAATAGCAACAAATATATTTATTTAATCATCACAAAAATAATAAAATAATACTTAACTGGCGGTTTGGTGAATCCATACTATTCACCCTTATCCGGGTCTAGAAAATTGTACAATTATGGTAAAACAACATTTAATAATAAAATACCAATTTTTGTACAAATATTCAATTAATTTTAAAAATGTACATCAATACCCAAATAATTTAGGAACTATTTATACACACAATATATGCCTACATGGTCGTCTTTGGTCTCACTACAAGATTACATGGGCTCGTTTTGGTTCGGGTTGAGTCCGGACCAGTTTGGTACAACCGGGTCACTTAACATCAAATAATATTAATAATGAATAATTAACTATTTATAATGGTCATGTCACAACTTAGCCTAGTTTTTCTAGTTAGGACATCCCTATGGCTCGGCATTCCCTACCATGGCTAAACACCAGTCAAGGCACGCCACTGCACTATCCGTGCCATAATTCTCAGTCGCCTGGTACTTCAAAACTCCATCATGGCTAAAGTCATCTATCGTAATAATTAACTAAACGTTTATAAAATTCTAAAATCACTATTTAAATCAAATAAATAATAAAAAAATATTTTGAAAAATTTTCGGGAAGGGAAGCTACACCTGGTAGGTGGAAAGTAATGGTGAGGAAGAAGAAGAGTGAATGAGGAGAGATAAGGAGTGTTGGGTTAATAAATGATGATGGTGGTGGTAGGTAGGGGTTTCCCTTTGGTTCATGATGAACCCAAGGCAACCAAGCCAAGCCGAACCAAACCAAGAATAACCAAGCAATGAAATGCCAAAATAAATCAAGCAGGGAGTCATACAATACGAGGCAAAATATGTACACGCATACCAAAATACGTAATACGAACTATGATCATTACAGCATTGTTGTCAGACATGCCTGATTATTGATTGACTGATAGCATATTCTATATGCCTGATTACATATTAGTCCCCACATGTTGATAACGTCAAACTGCACATGTACACATAACTAGTGCATACTTTATATTCACATTGCTTCTCTGTCTTTCAGTTCTATTTGCTATACCGTTCCATTGATCTTCATGGTGGGTTTTATTGAGTTACATTGTGCTTTGCTTCATCCTGACTGGACTGTTGTTTACAGGTGATCCTCTAGACTGTTATGGATTGCAGATGGATGGCCCAGCAGTGGAGCACACTCCTGATGATACTGAGGACCGGGACTATATTTCCGAGATGTAGTTAGATTGATGTATAGGATATCTTTTGATTGGTTGTATTGATATAGCAGGCCTAGTGTTAGCCTTATCATTCATTACCGACTTTGTACCCGGTCATTCATATAAAGGCTGTAATAACTGCTGGATATTGGACTGCTGGCTCATAGGCTAGGCTTCCTCAGCCTCTAGGTCCTAGGCCACATCAACCGGCTCATAGGTGCCTCCAGGTTCCTGCCCGTAGTAAGTATCACAGATAGCCTCCAGCTCACATGCAACATATCCCAGTCAGGAGCGGAGCTAAGTATATCCAAGAAAATGAACATGAACATCATGGTATGAACAAGAACAGAAAATATATATAAAGTACAAAAAATGAGAACAAGACATGAAACTGAACAGGAAATACTGAAAGTAAATACATGGAACATGAAAAGAGTCCTGAACATGAAATACAACCTGAATCCTGAAATGTGCAATATTGAAATACATCCAGAGTGTGTGATCGACTTGGGTAGATTCAATGAACATGAAATGGTACGGCTTTGGTCTCGTGTGCACGATGCGGGACCTAAGCTATTCACATAAATAGTAACAGGATTTGATCACACGACTGTAGTATTTTTCCTTCCAGACACAAGTAACTCATGAAACATGGAACCAGACAATCCCGTGCTACATCGTGTCAACGAGGAGATACAGGAATGAATATACAAGACATGAGAAATAAACAAGTCCGAGGAATATACTTGCCTTGCTCAGGGTGATCATGTATGGGTAGTAAAGCTGGGAATCCTCTTGTTTATAATTTACAGTTTGATAAGTCAACAATGTAAAAGTAGATATTTCTAATCTAGAAAAGTTATTTTAACATAATCCTTAATTTACACTAAACCTATCTTGTATACATAAACTCTATCTTACCATTTATACAACTGCAACAATATTCTAAAGTATAAGATAATCTATCTATCTGCCTACACCACTCAAGTTCCATAAAGGCCAACTCCCATGTACTGTATTGGTTTCAAGATATGGTGGCTGGCAAATTTACTCTACTTCAGGTGATAATTGTCCAAACACAATTCCATGTGAAATTCAGTTATGGTCTTAGTTCACTCCAAAACATTTGATATATTCCTAAAGTTATTCCTAATACTATTCTGAACGTAACACAAAATGGTGTAAGATTATTATACCATATCTAAATCAATAACTGATTTACAAGTACTCTACTTTGCCCTACACTCTAGTGACCCTGTCTCCTCCTATCCATTAATTTCAGTTGGGTTCCCTCCTAGAATAGGACTGATACAGTCCCCTGTTAAGACTGATTTCCAGAGTCCAATCCTCCCACTCATATCAGCTATTAGTTTAAACAACACCAGTTCTATAGCAGTCCAAGAACAGTCTAAATATTAATCCTATATCAGTGTCACGACCCGCACCCGATTTTCGGACGCGAGCTCGTGAGCAAGCCAGCTACGTATCGAGCGGACTCCAGCCCGACTCGAGTACGTATAAGCTGTCAAGGTCATGGGTATCATGTCTAATCTAAACTATATCTCAATCCACAGTAATCATATAAAACAAGAATGAACAAGTATGGGTCGTGGTCTGCAGCCCACTAGCATATATATCCGATTAGACTCCAAGAATAATGTGAGTCCATAAAGCTAAGCTGATGAGCAGAATATATCATAAAAGCACGAGAAAGATAGTAAATCAATATCACTGACAAAATACCTGAATCATGCGAATGAAGTCAACTACCACATGCTCAGCTAACTAACTCCGTGTAATCAGCTACCTGAAGAGATCATCAGGTCCTCAGAGGACTAGCAAGATACATAAAATATGCCTACTAATATGACATAAATAACAGGTATGGAGAATAAGAACACTGCAAGAAGAACATCTAAGGACGACGAGTCGTGAGGAAATGTAATACTAGACTTGGCTACCAATCAATCGATTAACCTCTATAGCTTGTAGTACAATGCAAGATACTCCCAATCTATAGTAGATTTTGACTGTAATACAATGCAAGATAATCCCAGTCAAGATTAGCCAATTCTAGTATCGATCTCCTCTCCTAAAGGATACAAAGTCAAGTAGACTCCTATAAATCGTAGTACAATGCAAGATACTCCCAATTTATAGTGCGCAAGTCAAGTCAATCAATCAATCAATATATGATATAGGTCGTAGTACAATGTAAGATACTCCCAATCTATGGCATGTCTCAAGTCAAGTCAATCAAGTGATATCAAGGTAGAAGAATCGACTATAGGTCGTAGTACAATGTAAGATACTCCCAAGCTATAGTATGTCTCAACTGTAGTATAATGTAAGATACTTCCAGTCGAGAATGGTCAAGGACAGATATAAAACTGACAACTCAATCACGAGAAAAGAGTAACACAAAGAGACCAATATTCCAGCAATGTCAAACATCCTATACGTGCACGTAATCTAGAACAAATAAAGCAATCCAGGACGAATCAATCACAATACGGAATCATGTGACAATATGAAAAGGACTACAATAAGGAAAGAGAAACCATGTAAATACTGTATATGTTCGGCAATGTATACTTGCCTGGAGATTGTACGGAGAACCAACAAAGTATCGCCAATCAATCAAGTCAGAAAGTCCAAGTCATCACAACTGTCTCCGAAGGCTGAAATAAACGTTACCAACATTCTCAGAATAGTCAAATTAGCTAGGATTGCCTATCCTTAAGTCCAATTCTGGACACAGGGGCAAAACAATAATTTCGAACAAAAACGATGTCCGTCGTTGGACCCGTTTTGCACCGAAAAGCGTGCCAGAGTTAATGGTCTCTAAAGTCGTCAAGCTACATGTCTACGGATTCAGTTTTTCGATACGAACCCAATCGTATGTCCAGAGTTGGATTCCGGCGGGCCGTGCACAAAATCGCCCGTTGAGTGGGACCGTGGGGGCCGCAAAACGACGTACGATTCAACTGTCTCAGAATTGGACCAAACTTGGCATACAGGACCAGAAAAATGATACGGTCCTGTTGGCGCAAGTTTCGTCTCGATCCGATGAGCGTGCACAAAGTAATTGAAAAACTTGCACAGAGGCCGATACGGTGAATTTCGACGGATACGCATCAAATTCGTCGCGCACACGCGACCAATTTGAATTTCGTCAAAGCCCACACGACCACGAAGCCGTTATGCAGCTTTCGATGCTTACGGTGCGCGACCACGTCGCCCGGTTTGGCGGGACGCACGTCGTGTGGAACAATTTTCTAGTTTTGAAAACATGTTTTTCTCTATTTTAAATTAAATTTTAACCAGAAAATAAACCTCTAGAAATTAAACTAAAAATAGGGTTTTGATCCTGTTCAGGTGTCTAAAAGTCTATTCAGGTAGATTCCTGAAATCTACAATATCCTGTTCGCAATCGGACCGTAAACATGGGTGGTCGGGACGGTTTCTATAATCCAGGATTCGAGATTTTTCTCGATTTTGGAACTCGGTTTCCATCGCGTACGAAGCGAAATAATTAAAACTATTTGAAGGAGATTATCGAGGGTAAGGTTGTCGACATACCGGAGAAGTTCGTTCGTGAAACGACGAACCGAGGTTGTGAGTACCCTGAATTTCGGGTTAATTTTTTCTATTTTTATTTATTTACTGATTCATTTTAATTTCAATAAATAATTATTTCTGTTATTTTTCCTTAAGTGTACTTTCCCATGCCTTTGATATTTGGAGTATCAGGGATGTTCAACTCTGGAAATCTTCTTTACGAGTTTTGGAGTGGACACGATTACCTTCATGACGGTATATAGTGTCCCATCCAAACTTGTTCCCTTGTACTCTTTCTGCTTCGCTGAACTTCGGGTCGGTTTAGACCATTTGATTGATATTTATTTTCCCACTCTTTTTCTTGATCATTTTCAGCGCGTTACCATGACATTTAAATTGGGAGCGCAAGACCAGTCAGTTTCTTGAAACCAACTCCTCATTGATGATCTACTCGGGACGCTCGTCACCCATGACCTTTGTGTCCCACTCAGACACGTCGCCTTGGGCTCCATTTGATTCGCACAACTTTTCCGACGCGTGACCCGATTTTATTTCACGCCACGGCGTCACATTCATTTTCCAACTTGATTTGTGGGTCACCTGTCGACCAAAACCTGTCAGCCCCAACTATGGACATGGCCCACTTTGAGCCTTCTATCCGTCCGCCACTTGTGTCCCATTTATTGGAATCCCCATGTGCAACTTATTTACACATGATCATCAACGTCTAATTTTTAATTCGATTTTTGCATAATGTCCGATTTTCGTCCAATCCGGCTCCACCGAGTCCAGCCCAGCTCCATGTTATTCTCCACCATGACACTCTCTTATTTTCTTGCCCAAAAATATCAATTACTCATTCTACCCATTTATAATATTTTTTGGAAATTTTACTTGAATTAAATCTCTTTTGGAATAACCTATTTCTTCATTTAAAATCCTAGCCTTTGATTTCCCTCATCAAATCCCAACCTTTGATTTCCCCCATAGCAGCCAACAATTTATCCCCTATGGGTTGGCCGGCCCTAAAATCTAGGTTGTCACTATTCTCTCTCTCACTCATTTATTATCAACATCTTCTCTCTCTCCCACTCTATTCTTTTCTCCCATGCAACAACAGCAGCTACAACTCCACAAAACCTGACCACCCAACTCCTCTCATCCCCGAGCACCATGGCCGACCACCCCCCCCTGGCCGGCCATGGCCGTCGGCCCCAACTCCTCCTCTCCTCCACTTCTTCCTCCTCCTTCTCCACTCCTTAAACCATCACCATCTCCACCCATCCATCCATCCATCCATCCACCATGGCCGGACCACCCACTCCGCCGCCATGCCCCCTGGCCGCGCCGCCTGGCCGGGCCGGCCACCGCCGGGGCGCGCGACACAGCAGCAGCCGCGCTTGGATGCGAGCACACGCGCGCGCGCGCGCGGGCCGCCGTCGTGCGCCGCCGCGCCGCCGCGTGGGCCGCCGTGGCTCGCCGTGGGTGCGCCCCACTCCGGCGAGTCTTCCCCTGACGGCCACCGTCCTCCGGGACGCGCCGTCGAGGCGATTCGTGCGTTTTGAACGACGTCCCGTCGTGACGCGCGCGAAATCACGTTCATTTTGGCGCTCCGTCGCAGCGACTTCGCGCACGTTTTCCCGAAAATCCGACCGTTGGATCGGCGATTTCTTTGCTCCGTCGCAATCTCGGTATATCCATCTTCATCCCTGTCAATTTTTCGTCCGTTAATTTTATCGTTTGATACATGAAAACCGGCCACCAAGTTGACCGTTTAAATTGTATTAAATTTGGACAGTTTCGCGGGGCCAACTTCGTCAGCTTGTATCTCCTCCACCGCAGCTCCGTTTGGCGTGCTACCAGTTCCGGTGCGAAGCTGGTATAACCCTCTTCCTGCCCCCTTTAGATTTCATTTCAGTTTGAGCTTGTTTGATTGGTTGAATTCGACGCCAAAGTTGGCCGTCCGAATTCGTAATTTCCAACTTGTAAAATTCCATTTTTGAACACGGGACTCCAGATTTCATTTCTGACACCACCATTAGATTCGTGGCGTCGTTCTGGCATGTTTTCATATAAAATTTGTTAGATTTGGAGAACGTGGGCCCGGGCACGTATTTCGGTGCAAAGCGGGTCCCACTTTCTGGATCAACGGGACTTTTTGACGCCGGCTCATCGGAATCCAATTCCGGATATACCGTTGAGTTCGTATCGTCATTCTGGACTCGTTGACATATAATTTGCTAGGTTTTGGTGGACATTGGATCGGGCACGCATTTCGGTGCAAGTCAGACACCAATGTCCGGGCCAACGGGTCATTTTGAGATCGGCTCATCGGAATCTAATTCCGAATATACCGTTGAGTTCGTATCATCATTCTGGACTCGTTGACATGTAGTTTGCTGAGTTTTGAGAACTTTGGCTCCGGTACGCATTTCCGTGCAAACCGGAATTCCAAGTTCTGGTCAACGGGCCAAATTGAGATTGGGTCAACGGAATCCAATTCTGGAGATACCGTTGGGTTCGTATCGTCATTCTGGTTGCGTGGACATATAATTTGTTATATTTTATAGACTTGTTTTCTTGCACGTTTTTCGGTGCAAAATGGCTCCGACACGGACACCGTTTTGACCCAAAATTACCTTTTTACCCTTATGTCCAACTTGGATCGTTGGGTAGGCTATCCTAGCTAATTTGACCATTCTGGACACGTTGGCGATGTTCATTTCATCGTCCGACAATGTTTGTTGATAGTTTCTCTGAGTTTAACCTTTTTAATAATTAATTAATGATTAATTCTTATAATGTTTGTATTTCGAGATTAGTACAACGAAACTGAGCTCAGTCAATTCCAGTGATCTCACATCGCTGAAATTGACAAGATGGGCACGTGGATCACTGTAATGAGATTATCAATCTTACCATTGATATTCTTATCTCGATTTACGTGTCGTAAGTTTCGACGTACGAATAACGAAGTACACTTTATATTTTCAATAATTAGACTAGATTGACCCTGTTTGACCAGAGTTGACCAGTTGACCCAAAGTCAACTGTGAGTCAACGCTTGACCTAGTTTGACTAAATTATTGACCGGAGTTGACCTAGGGTTAATTTGACTTAGAAGAACCTAGGATAAAATAGATTGTTTATAGAGACTCTTTTAATATAATTTGAACACCTTGTAACCTGTGTTGCTTTAAATAGGACTCTGTGGCTTCAGTTGGACCCTCTATACTTATCAGCTCAGGACCACAGGCGAGTACATTCACTGATAGTTTTCATTGTCTTGATATCTACTATATCCGATTCAGTCGTAGTGTTATACTTGATTCCTGACACGACGGTTCACGGACTAGTATACAGGATCCTGGTATGAGATGTTATTCCTGGACTTTCTTGGTATATGGGTATGAGATATTTCCGTGTTCCTGTACTTATATAGACACATATTGGGAGTAGGCTGATCACCTGCTCTCGAATCCCCGTGTCATGACGTGCCATGTCCGGATCCATTTATACTATTCAGGGAAATGGGGGAATTATTAGGGGTTATGTGATCAAGCCTTACTGTAACTATACATTGCTAGCGTCACCCTCACCCCACGTAGGGTGTCGCAGATACCTCACTCCCGGTTATCCAGGTTGGACGGCATGACTCTCCGTTGAGTTCACCGCGGATTGCCGTGCCAAGTGGATAACTTGGCCCTGCTTCCCCTTTAGCCGATCACATATCACTCTAATAATTCAAAACACTTTTTACTTTATTTGTCATGTCTTATATTCCAGTTTCAGCTTTACTTACTGTACTTTCACCATGCTACGATTCATTCTCATATGCTCTATCTGTCTTTCATACTGTACCTTGGTTATGGGACTAGGTTCTGTTCGGAAGAAGGGTTACAACCCCGGTCCTTGTTTGGTTTAAGGGTTGTAACTCGGCTTTCGAATGGTTCCCAAGTTGCCTATATTCTTTGTCTTGTATTTCATTATTACTGTCTCTTATAGTATTTGTCAATTCACATGGAACTGCTGTTGGTGTTTTGTACTTGCTCATTTTTCCTGACAGGATACGTTGACAAAATTTTACAGATAGTTCGGAGGTGCCTGCTAGCCTAGAGGAGACACATTAGAGGTTGTTTAGTTAGTTTTTCTTAGTTGTCTGGAGTTGTATTTATTTGTGGATTACTGTATTTGAGCTTTGAGATGTATTCTGAGTTTGTATCTTAGACACTTAGATTTCTCTCTGTTGTACCTCTTTTGGATTTTATATTTTATCTATCTTCCTTTATGCTCTACCCTAGATGTGATTGAGTATGTATCTGCTATGTCACCCCCATTCGGGGAGTATAAACTGTTAGTCTTATACTATTAGATGCATTGAGACCTAGGACAGCGTTCTATCGCCGACACTGCGGCGTAGGCTGGGCGTTGTTACGTTCTCGTGTCCAAATTCTAGGGTGCGGGTCGTGACAGAGGTGGCGGGAAAACCGATGTGAAGTCGGCCCCATCAATATCGTTGTTGCTGTCATTGATTGCTCCCCTGTTTTGGGGTGCTCGGCCGCGACGTCTGCCGGCCGGCGGTGGCCCAGGGCGGCGCGCGGAGGCCCAGGGAGGGTCGCCCAACCTCGAGGGTGGCGCATGTGGGTTCCACCTTAGGGTTTTCGTGCGAAATTCTCTCCCCTCTTTATACTAAAGCCGCGGGGGGGGGGGGGGGGTCGGGTTTTGCCGCTCGGCAATGCAGTGTGCTTGGGCTCGGTTTTGAGCCCGAGCTGCTGCTGCTTGTTTCCTTTCTGATGTTGGCCGGGTCGGGTATGGGCTTATGGTCTGGGGTTTGTTTATGTTATTATATTATATATTACTATAAGCACTCACGTATGTGTATATATATATATATATATATATATATATATATATATATATATATATATATATATATATATATATATATATATATATATATATATATATACAGAATATATTTATATATGTATATACACACACACGTATATATTTATATACACACACTTTATATATTTAGAAATTATATCTATACACACATATACATACATATATTTACCACGTATACATATATATTTATATATACATACACACATATAATATTTATACATACATACACTTATATAATATAAATATATATATGTACACATTCACACTTATATATGATCTATATTTTATATATACGTTCACATACACATATTTAATATTATATATTTATTTATACACATATAAACGTATATCCTTATATATCTCTATCTATATATATATTTACATATATATAAATATATATATATATATATATATATATATATATATATATATATATATATATATATATATATATACTTATTTAAAATTTGACAATAAAAGTACATATATATATACAACTATTTAATAGGCCTCCATATATCTTATATATATATATATTCCTATATATATAAATATACTTATATTTTAATCCCATAAATCTAAACAAAACTCCAATATTATTTATTTCTAGTGTAGGACCTATTTATGAAAATATGTAACATTTATTTGACGAAAATAACATAACCAATAATTATATTATATTATATACTAATAATCTCAATAAATAATAATAATAATAATAATAATAATAATAATAATAATAATGAAATTCAATAAACCAAATAATGGTGTATACATCACCATGCACAGTCTAAAAATCTCCAAAAATGTACAAAGACCTATTTTATACAAATATCACTGAATGTCAACTAATAACGATATTTATAATATTTATTTGAGAATACTTAGAAAATACTCATTAAATCATTAAAATGAAATACTACACTCTCATACCAATTTTCCTCAACACGAACGTCCTTGGACGTGCCGCATGACTACCTGGGCTTGGGCTTGGTTTGGGTCCAGCCTGGCCAATTTGGTTCAACTGGGTCACTCAACGTCAAATAATATTAATAATAAATAATTAACTATTTATAATGGTCATGTCACAACTTGGTCTGATTTTCCTAGTTAGAACACACCTATGGCTCGGTCTTTCCTACTGTGGCTAATACACTAGTCAAAGCACACTACTGCACTACCCGTGCCATGATTCCTAGTCATCTTGTACTCCAATTCTCAACCATGATTAAAATCATCTACCGTAATAATTAACTAAATAATTATTTAAAGAAATCTAAAAATCACCATTTAAAATAAATAAATCAAAATAATATTTCAAAAAATTTCCGGGAAGGGAGGCTACAATCAGTCTTATAACAATTTACATATCAGTCTAAAATGAGTCCAAATATATTCCAATTGGATTTTCAATATTCAGTTCCATGTCTCAATACCACATCAGGACATAAACAGTCCTCCACCAATATCAAACAGTTTCTATAACAAGTTCCTATGGGACCTAGGACTGGTCCAGGACCCTTGTTTACCCAAGTCTCCTCACATGTATCCATGAGCATCCCTGCTAAATATACAGTTACACATCATGCCATAGAGACAAGCAAGCAGTTGATGTATTAACTTATCTATAAGAATTTCCCAGGTTTCATAAAAACCAACCATCCCATTCTAATAGCTCTCATATAGAATTGTCTTGATTATGTAGGTAAACTAGAGACATGTTCTAACAGCAATAACCATTGGCTTAAATCTGATTTCCAGGAATCGAAATATAGGTTGCAAACTTCCAGGTACAGTATTGTCTTTAGGACATAAAAAAAAGGGTAATACACTGGTGACAGATCCTGCTCTAACTCCAAGTAAAAATGTCACAGCTTATACACCAAATCCCAGGTGGGGTTTAGTCCTTAAATATGACTGATATCAATCAGTCTCAGCTAAGACACATTAGTCAGTCCTGAACAGGGCTTACAACCAGTCCTAACTACCACAATCCTAACCTAAAAGAGTTGTAATTCAACCCAAAATATCAATCCCTCATCAGTTCGAAACTGAAACCACAATACCCAAAATTCTTACAGGATAATGAAGGTAACAATCCCCACTGTATTAGTATTGGACAGAACAGCTATTAAAAGATAATATTAAACACACTAGCAGCAGTTCATAACAGTAACATCTAAGGACTGAATTGCATGGATTTGGTTACAAGGCTTTGTGAGAAACAAGTGCAACACATCCAGACAATTCAACATGTGATTGGTTGCCCTTAAGTTTAGTTTAAGAACTTCTTACTAGCTATTGTAGTAAATGATATGACTGGAAAGTAAGTCCAAACTAACTCATGATAACCACTGCAGAAAAATGCAACAGAGTTATCACCAAGAGTTGAAAAACTGCTACAAGGGAAAAATCCTAGGGTAGATTACACTCAAAAGTCACTGACCTTTTCTTCCACTCCAACCTCAGTCATCTGGAACACTGCAACACAGATTCAACCACTCTAACAGGGGAATTTGAGACTCATTCAAGTTACCAGTTCATAGATGAATGAGACATGTCCCTCACTGAGTATTTATTGATACTCGAACAGTTACCTATTTATCAATCCTATTAGTAATCTCTTAATGTCACCTGTCTAGATGAGTACCCAAATGGAAATATTTTAAGTTACTCTCGGCTAAGCTAACATCAGTAACTTGTTATACTTAACAAGTATTCTATCAAGTCATTTGCTTGTGGAACACCTAACCTCTCTATTCCTTGGTTCGAAAGAATATACAGATTCTTCAGGGTAAAACCACACAGCAATACCAGAACAAGATTAGTGAGAAATTTACCTTCAACAAGTTGAGCCAACACTGAATTCCTTGACACAGATCTGATGCTTAGTTATTCTGAACAAATCGCTTCTAAAACAGAGAAATCCATACTCAAGATCGATCCATGCTTACAACAAATCTTCCAAATCGAATTGAGAAAAATTGGTACTCACCTGACCGTTGTTAGATCAACATAGGAACCGATTAATCCTCTAGTTCCCAATTCGAACAACCCGATCTGAGGTTGAAGAACCATTCAAATCCACATAAGAACACAGAAAAATATTAAACTAAGAATCATTGATCCGGTCATGACTTACCAATCAATTAGGAATGAATCAATCTCTCTAAGAAGTAGTTTGATTCAAATCGAGTGAATGCTTCCAGATCTGAGATCGTCAGAAATCGAAGAAAAGGAAATCCATCTCGAATTGATCAAGTATTAACAGAGTTTCTCGACACTCGTCAAATGAATCTTCAGAAAGAAAACTAAAATGGAAAAGAATCAACAGAAATTGTATCAGCAATTTGATCAAGAACCAATCCAACCAAAGGATTAAGTCTGAATCACATACCACTCAGATCGATCCAGCATTCCTGATCGATTGTCGAGGAACAAGACTAATGGTTGTTGCCAGGATCTTCAACAGCAACAGTCATCACCTTCTTCAGCCACCGCGCCATGGAAATTCCCTTCTTCGAATTGGCGCTCAGAAATTTGGGAAGAAGAGGGTTGGTTGGAAAATTGGTTAGAATGAGCTGAGGGAATCGCAACAATATATAGGCCGTTAGGGAAAAGATGGCGTGGGAAAAACGAAATTGAAAAGGAAAGAATCAATTTGAAACTCCAACGACCTCTCTCTCTTCCCACATGTGTTGTGGATCTCTAATTAAAATCAAGTAATAAAATTTGATATCAGCCCACAAGAATGAAGTCTAACCTAGCTGCAACAGACCCACACAATTAAGTTTGAAAACAAATTCAATTTCCAACTTTCTATCTGAATTGGGCTGTCCAAGCCCAAACACTATATGTTTTTTTTTAAATGGTGAGAAGGAAATCATTAAGAATATTAAAACACTAAAAATATTCAAAGAAAATATTATGTAGAATAAAATTTTTGATAGGTGGGTTTACATCCGCCGTCTAGCTTTTCCTTGCATGTTGAGAGAGCTTGCTTTCAATATATGCCTAGTATTATTTAGTCGATCACATTGGGAAAGCACCATGAGTTGTATCTTAATATATACTTGGTATGTTGTTGAGATGTGCACATGGGGTGGTGACCCTAAGAAGGAAAACCATGTGGGTGATTTTACTAGGAGGTAAGGTTAATACTCCATGGTAAAGCATTTATGTTTTTTGCTCTTGAGAATTAATTTCTATTGGAGCTAAGTCCCGTAGGGGCTTAGCGACTGGGACTCGGGCTCATAAGGCGTAATGTGATATTTTGTTGGCTCACTTTATACTTAGCACGTCAGTATCGTCGCTAGGCGCGGCCAGATGGCGCGACTAATTGGCGCTGCCCAGTGGTGCGGCCTGATGGCGCTGCCAGTTGGCGCGTAGTGCGCGTGTGCACAGTTGGCACAGCGGTGCGCGATTGCGCGCATTGTGCGCCAGTTGGCTCAATCGTGTATGTGCACGATTTGAACGGTTACGGAACATTCGAAGCGATTTTTTCCACGTTCTGAACGTTCTGCATACCGAGCAGTTACTAGACGCACATATATAAAGTCCCTCTCTTCTCTCTCAGGATACAGTACGAAGTATCAGAAATTTTCTTACAAAATTGTCTAAGTTCAGAGCAGAGAAGAGAGGTACTTTGTGAGCAGAGTTTCGCACCATCCGAGAAATCAGAAGAGCAAAGTGTTCCGAAGTTCTCCGTCAAACTTGCTCGCTCCGGGAAGCTGCTCGTGTGGGGCGAATTAAGATTTAAGCGCCGGTGATCATTCACCCCAGCAGGCCATTTCACCATTTTTGTTCATTCACTTTTATCTCGTTTTAAACGAGAACATTTCTGATCTAATCAGAAAACATTAGTGTACTTTTGTTGTTGCTGCTACGAATTCTTTTGTGCCTTCTTCGAAGTGACACATTAGTGTTCGTTTCTCAGAAGACTCCTGGATCTTTGTCGTGCACCTTCTTTGAAGTGTTGCATAATTTTCAGTTTTCCATCGAAAAATTACGGTCCGGAACTAACACTTACTATTCTATAAAATGAACTCCTATATTCTAAATCTAAAATCTAGAAAATGGGATGAGCCTTACTAATGATGCTCTAACTGGGTTGACTCGATCCCAAGAGAGATCGGTACTGCCTGATTGGGTGGATGGGTGGGTGGTGTCATGTGTTATTAAAAAAAACATTTCAAAAAGATTATTATTAAGACATTCATGTTTTTCTTTCCTTTAGGGTGTGTTTGGTAGGAGAAAAAAGTGGGAGGAAGGAAAATAGAGGAGGAAAAAGTGAAGGAAAAGATTCATTTTCTCTTGTTTGGAATGGAAGGAAAATAGGAAGGAAGGAAAAGTGGAGGGATTACTTTTCCCTCATAACCTAAGAAATCCAATCCCCCCAAAAGTGGGAGGAAAAGTGGAGGTTTGTATTAATTAACAATTATATCCCCATATGAATGTATTATTTAAAAATTATTTATGAAGTCAAATGGTAAATAAGTATTTTTAGTTGAGGGTAGAATTGGTAAACTCTATATTTTTTACTTTCTTTCCTTCCACTTTTTCTTTGCATCTCTTATCTTTTCCATTCTTGCTACCAAACACAAAGGAAGGAAATGACCTTTCCTTTCCATATGGAAGAAAAATATAACCTTATCTTTTTCTCTCCTTCCACTTTTCCATCCTTCCTACCAAACACAGCCTTGTGTTCTACTCTAAGGGTGTGTTTGGTAGGAGGAAAAAGTGGGAGGAAGGAAAATAGAGGAGGTTAAAGTGAAGGGAAAGATTCATTTTCTCTTATTTGGTTGGAAGAAAAATATGAAGAAAGAAAAAGTGGAGGGATTAATTTTTCCTCATAACCTAAGAAATTCAATCCCTCCAAATGTGGGAGGAAAAGTGGAAGAAAAAAATGGATACTTGTATTAATTAACAATTATACCCCCCATATGAATATATTATTTAAAAATTATTTATTAAGTCAAATGGTAAATAAGTGTTTTTAGTTGAGGGTAGAATTGGTAACCATATAGTTTTTACTTTCTTTCCTTCCACTTTTTCTTTCATACCAAACAAAAGAAAAAAATATCTCTTATCTTTTCCATCATTGCTATCAAACACAAAGAAAGAAAATGATCTTTCCTTTCCATATGGAAGAAAAATATATTCTTATCTTTTTCCTTCCTTCCACTTTTCCATCCTTCCTACCAACCAAAGACCACAGGAGAGCGGATGGGTAACGTGTAAACATTTGAATTTTTTTCCAAATTGTCAGAATATTGATATTTTTTCTTTCATTTCCTGCATGAATTAAATACTGAAAGAAAAATCAAATAGTTGCATTCACTGTTTTACAAAAGACGCTCAGGCTTGTTTTTATTTTTGAAGGGCCTTGTTCGAGGACAAAAGCTAACGTAAATTGGAGATTATTTGTAAATTTGCTTATTGTTTCTTATTAATGACAAGGAACGCATTTTTGCTATGCTATTAATACTTGTACTTGCTCTGCTATTCTGCCCAAGCCTGGCTGAGGAAGAGTTACGGGGAGTAAAACACAAATATGCTGAAAGAAAAATCAAATAGTTGCATTCACTGTTTTACAAAAGACGCTCAGGCTTGTTTTTATTTTTGAAGGGCCTTGTTCGAGGACAAAAGCTAACGTAAATTGGAGATTATTTGTAAATTTGCTTATTGTTTAACGAAAAGTTCCATACTTTTCCAAAATTAAAAGCAATCATCAGGGCTGGTCCGAGAAAAAAGAGGAAAATTCATGTATTTTCTAAAAGAATTTTAAAAAAAAATCTCAGAAAACAATTTTAACAAGAAAAATTTTGAGTGGCACCCCACTTTATTTTACCATAAGGTACATCCTACAAGTTTGCACAAATGTAAGTTACCCTACACTTTTGACCGATTCCGTCCTTCTTTAACGGTCAACTACTTTGACTCATTTTTTTTGACGAAAATGACCTCTTTTCTACCCGGAGCCCCCTCTCCATGACATACCCGCTGCACGCGTGCCTCCGCCGGCTGCCCTTTGCAGCGCAAGCAGGCATGGCCCTCCCGGAGACCTCTTTCCCTTCCTCGTCCAATAACCCGACGGCGACTGCGAAAAAAATCTTTCTAGACCGATTCTTCGCGAACCACAAGAGCTCGTCGAGCTGCAGGCCGTCCAATCTGATAGGGTTGTTCTCTCTCCCGCAATTGAGACCCAGACGCGAGGCCATGGCAGGTCTATCGGTCAGCCCGAACCCACTTCTCTGGTTAAATCAGAACGGCATGCTCTTCGACATGAACCCCGAGTACAGTTGCAACATGCTGTCCACTGTAATTCCGTTCGTGTCGAGCTCGATGCTCTCTACTCCGATGTGTCTGAAGACCGCGATCAGCCTGCCGCCCGACAATCCTCCTCCCGAGTGCTACTGGGAGGCTGGGAACACTGGTAACGGCGGCAGGAGCAGCGTGAATAGTAGCAACGGAGTTGAGCTGCAGAGCAGCATCTACTCCTACGACGGAGGTATGTTCCCGTGGTCGGACGTGATGCAAGATAGGGAGACCCAACTTCATCCCGAACCCGAGGACCTCAGGTGGTCCGAGTACCTCAACGGAGCATTTCCGATATCGGCAGCGCTCCAGAACGAAACTCAACCTTTATACGTCGGTGACATCAAGGCCGAGAACCAGTTCATGGCCGAAGGATTGGGATCTTGGCACCAGAGTCACCAGCCGCAGCAGCAGCAGCAGCAGCAACAACAACAACGACAACAACTGTTGCAAAGCCCAGAGTTGTATGGTAAGGACTTCCAGAGAATTTCTGCAGCGTTTGGACAAATTTAGCTCATGATCTTAAAAGAAAAGGAAAAAAAAAAACTCCGATTGATAGAGATTGAGAAAGAGACATACAGAAGCAATCCTTAATTCAACAGTTTCGAATTCGCAATTGGATTAATAAGAAGAAGCCCATTGATAGATTGTGTCTGTGTCCATAAGTTTTTGATTTTTGTCATGTAAATAGGACATGGAAGAAGCCCTTTTCGTTTCCAAGGCTGCTGCTGCCGCGGCCGGAGGCGGGGGGGGGGGAAGGGGGCGAGCGGAGGCGAGGAGGGGGGGGGGGGGTAGCAGAGGCGGGGAAAGAGGGGGGGAGCAGGGGCGGTGGCCCGGGGGTGGCCCGGGGGAAGAGAAAAGAAGAGGAAAGAGCAAAGACATTTTGGTCTAAGAATTTTTTTTTAGGATTACCGTCCAAAGTGGAAGTTAACTTACATTTGTGCAAACTTGTGGGGTGCACCTTAAATATGATAAAATAAAGTGGAATGACACTCAAAATTTCTCTTTTAACAATCAATTTAAAAATAAAGTCTTCTAAAAAATAAAGAATATAAAAAATAACAAGTTGAGTAAACTTAATGATATTTTTTGTAGTATCCAAAAAAGACAAATAAAAAAAGAGATCATTTGGAGACAAAAGGACAAATTAACCATACGGGTCTCATGCCTCTTCCCGCTAATGATGGAAGGGGATATTGTGTTTCATAAACTTATAAAATGGTGAGAGTTGAAGTTAGTAGCCAAAAATTCATGCAATAAAACGTGCACAAATTCTCGAGCGTAACAAATAACATCTCAAAAAAAAAAAAAAAAAAATTGACTTTCATCCCACTTATTAATACAAATTTGTACTTACACCCCGCATTTATTTTTATTATACTTATATGCAGCCTTTGTCACAAAAAATATTTGAGAACTAGTGAATATGAATTTGAGAAGTTGTATTGTACCCACGCAAAGAAGAATTGGAATTCCTGCATTTTTATTTACATGATTAAAAATCAATGTTTAAGAATAGATGATTTGAACAATATCCAAGGGATGTAATCATAAAAAAAAAATATAATCCAGAACGTAACTTAGATGTTTAGTTCAGAAACTCACTATTCAGAAAGTTGGTATCTGTAATGGTTTTTTTGGTTGAACAGTAAACAAAATTGAAGACTTCTGATATGAATAAGAACAAAACATCAAACATTACACTTTAGGCTGATCAAACTGAATGCACTAATTACGCAAGCATCAACAGGACCGATGTCCATCAATATATATATGATCTTCTACATCAGAACGATTCTTTCTTCACTTTGCTTCCACTGCCTGTGTCAATGTAAACACCAATGGCAGACAAACAATTTGCACGATAAAACCCGTGAAATCCAACAATGCCAATGCGAGTTTTGAAGCTGAAGGGAGTATAGCATGCATTAGCAGTACAGTATGGGCCGTAGGTGCCAGAAGATGTAACAATCCTAAGAGAACGGATACAATAATCATCAAAGGAACCTGATATCTCGAGGACAGAACCCCCAACTAGTATCTGCAAATAGCATATATAATTATTACAACAATACTACAGACCAGAATTATTCATGCATGAATTCTTTAAGAAAATAATATTTTGTCAGCAGTTTGTACTGTCCGTCAGGACAGTCCTGCCCCTATATACCATGAGATTTTCTTAACATAGAGTTATTGTGATGTAGTGGTTATAATGTTAGACTTTAGAGGTATTATATATTGGTGGCAAGAAGTTCTTATTATATTTATATTTTTTTTACATTATGTTTAGGGGGTCAATTTGAAAGTTTTGAATTAGGCCCCCATCAGCTCAAGGCCAGCCGGCTCAGTCCTGTTGACCGCAAGACCAACTTGCGGCCAATCATTGACCCTCCGGTTATTATCATGTCCCACCTCCGTAAAAACAAGAGTGGGCCAATGGAAGGCCAATACGGTTACGTCCGAAATATTCTGTGTTGTTAGGTCATGAGTTTGAACCCACCACGTACACACATGATTTTCTTTTCCAAAGTCTCAACTAACTATATAAATTCGAAGTATCCATGCATGCAACAAAGATGTTAAGAAATTGCAAATAACTTGATCATGGCCTACCGCTTCAAAGTTGGTCGATGATCTACCCAATCCGCCATATCGAGGAGATAACTTGGTTTTGCAATCCAGATCGCGACGTAGAAACTGGAGACAGCATATTTCGTCAGATGAATACCAAATAAGGATTTGGTCTATTTTGGAATGGAAGTAATCCCAAATATTCGCTCTGTCTTCTACTCCAACGCATGCAAGCTTTATAAACGTACCAGCGTTCGTTTCCTGGATGATCATATAAATATATATATATACACATATGTAACTCAGTATTATATATAGTACACCACAGAAAACACAACTCATTTGTAAAACATATAGAAACTTACCATGCGTGCAGCAAGAGAATAGGTACAGGCTACTGCTTCAGTCACTCAACGAAGGAACAGCAACAGGAGCAGCAGTTTATATAGAGAGAGAAAGCAAAGATCAAGTAGTGTTAAAAACACTAATGGAGGACTTTATTTCTCCATTAATTCATTTTCTTTTTGGTACTTTTACACGACTCTTCGAAATCATTTGTACTGTCCAGAAAGGGTAGTCCTACGTAGAAGCTAGGCATTTATTTCTTCATTAATTTTTTTTCCTTCTTGGTACTTGACCTTGGCGTTCAAACTAGTGTCTGTTGGTGTCAATTCAGTTGGAGTACTTTATTTCTCCATTAATTCATTTTCATTTTGGTACTTTCACACGACTCCTCGAATTCGTTTGTACTGCATGTCCAGAAAGGGCAATCCTAGCTAGAAGCTAGGCATTTATTTTCTTGTTTAATTTTTTTTCCCCTTCTTGGTACTTGAGCTTGGCGTTCAAACTTCAAACCAGTGTCTGTTGGTGTCCCCGTTTGCAGAAAAGAGCCTCATTTCGGTTGAGCGCATGCAATAAGAATTGTATTGTGAGGATTGCAATATTGGGAGCAAATTTTGGTTGTCATCGACTCGTAATGTGGGTTGGTCATGGACGGTCACCCGTGTACTCGATCTCTTGCAAGCTCATGTTTAGCATAGAAATTTGTCCTAGCAAAGGAGATTGTTAAAATCCAAAGTCTTGTCAGATTTATTCCTGAGCCGATTCCGTTATCGGCTCACACGACTACTTGGTGTCCCGGTTTACATAGAAGAGCACCGAGAAGAGCCAGAGCCAGTGGTGTAGCCACTTGGTCCCCGGGGGTGCAGCTGCGCCCCTGAAATTTAAAAAAAAAATTATTCAGTTTGTGCCAAAAAAAAATTTATTTTGGAAAGAATTTCGTAGGTTATTTTTTGGAATAAAAAAGAGAGAAGAATTTGAACCATTTCTTTCCAAAAGGACCTATTTTCTTCCACTTCATCTATGATGCTACTTGGTCTGGTGTCTGTCAGACACAACAACTGTAGAGAGGGTATTTTCTTCAATGAAAATTATCAAAATTTTATTACGTAATTGATTGGAAGATAAGATTATAAAGGATTGTTTGGTGACATATATTGAAAGAGACGTATTGGATGTCGTTGACAATAAAAATATCATTCAATATTTCCAGAATTTTAGATCCTGGATTTTATATCGGCTTATAGTTTATGCCATGACATGTCCAATTGAAAATTTGTGACCCTGAATTTTTATTTTATTTTATTTTTTTCATTATTACCCTCACTAGCATATGTGAAAGTTTTTTGTCATGCATGGAAGGGATGGTATAATGGAAAAAAGAAACAAAAATAAAAATCTAAGGTCAAACTTTTCAATTGGACATATCAGAACTTAAACTCTAAATTGATATAAAATTCAGAATCTAAACACTAATTAGTTCTATTATAATTTATTATTATGTTAATAATAAGTATCGCACCCCCTGAATAAAAGTTTAGCCACTGGCTAGAGCCGAGGGAGCTTTTCATGTTCAAGTTTGGCTAGTTTAGCTTTACTCCTTCTCCAGCCGATCACGAACCCAAGATGGTAAGAATATTTCAGGCTCAGTTAGTTGAATTATGTGGGTCGAGACAGAGCCTTACTCAATGTTTACCCATATTTCTATGAACATGCACGTACTTTAAACAAAAGATGAGAGGAGGAAAAGGTCGCTTAGAAAAGTTTTGCCCAAGCAAACGATTATAGTAGCAAAAATAGTGGAATGCAATTATTATAACTCTCTCTCTTATCGCAGGCCAGATGAGCTGTCCTAATACGATATCTCAATCTTGTTTCCTTTTCCATGAGGTGTGCGCACCACCCATAAAAACCAACAAAAAATCAACGTATCATAGAGGTGGAAAATAATTAGGACCCTATCAGGGACAACTGATCCAATCTCCTCTTATCTCTCTTATTCTAAACTAGTATATGTGGATGTATACGCATATTATAGATTATTATTAGAACACGTATTTCTTAGCTTATTTTTAGAAAGATTAAAAGGTTATTGTAATTATTGTAATCTATTAGGACTACTTAGGAAGATTAAAAGACAACCGCCTTAATTATTGAAAAATAATAATAATAATAATAATAATAATATTATTATTATTATTATTATTATTATTATTATTATATACTAGCATATATGTTCAATATTAAATGATACTTGTAGTCAAAATTTGTTCATTTTTCAATGGTTGAATGATGTTAAACAAATTTTATTTTTCAATACCTCATTTTTAGATACCCGTTATATTTAGGAGCTGTTGTAATTAGGAATATCATTGGACAAGTTTTGTATTTACCTAGATATCCCATATTAATTTTAATTAAAATTTTAAATTAGTAAATCATAATAAAGGGTATTTTTGAAAGAAAACTTCTACGGTGAAGCATACATTTGATATATATATATATATATATATATATATATATATATATATATATATATATATATATATATATATATATATATATTGTTGAAGAGTATTTATGAATACCAAATGACAGCTCTGTTGGAGTTATTCAATAATATGGGCCACACATGTAAAATTAATTGTGTTTATGCTATCTAAATAATTAAGCCAAATTAAAGTGGTTTATTTGAAAATTGGCTTAAGGTATAATTGTCATGGAATTAATGTGTAGATACCGGAGATAATTCTAATTTGATGAGGGGCCAAATTAGAAATGTCAAAACATATAAATATATGTGTTCATTAGGGTTATGGTCCCCAACTCATACGGCCACCAAAAGAGAGGTTCTCTCTTTTTTCTCTTCTGCATCCCCATCAACAGAAAGAGAGGGACAAAGGATTCGGATTCACCTTTGTCATTAAGGGTCGTAGCAAGTTGGAAGATCGAACCCCATAAAAGGACGACCGCTTCAAGATCCATCAAGCCTAGCAATGGATTCAGGTACGCTTCCGCAATTTAATTTATGTTCTTCATCTCATGAATCGACAGGGTACAATAAATTTTTAACAAGTGGTATCAGAGCCTTCGTGTTTGATTTATGAGGTTGAAGTTTCAGAATCAATTTTTTGTTATTGTTCAAAAATCATAGATCCTTCATTCTAATTTTAATTTAGGATTCCAATGGTTCATAAAATAATATTTATGATACACGAATATTAGATCTACAGTTTCTCAATAACTGATTTCTTGATACACGAATAAAATTTTGTTCCGGCCAGATCATGCTGGACATGTATCCAAACGATACATCCATAATTAATGGACTAGGATGACACTTATGTTTGTGTTGTTTGATCAAAATTGTTGGCAGTACTACACATAGTGGGTTATAATTTATGGTGGAATATAATTTATATATTTCCTTAGTGTTGTACTAGATGGCTAAATAAAGAGAACAACTATTGGGATCTTGTCTTCTACTTCTGAGTTGTTTCCGTACATAAACAATTGTTCCAACATGTCTGCACATCATAATTTATTTATTTTATTTTTTGCATACATGGTTCTCCATTGCTTACAAGTACATTGATTTGTTGTCAATCCTTCGTTGATTTGATCGCCATATTAAGAAAATCTTCATAGAATTCATAATTTATGTACAGTAATGATCTCTCAGTTCATGCTTAAATATTAGATATGGACGCATGTGATAATGACCGTAAAAATTCTCAATTATATTAAATATGCATGAATATGCTTATTGCTGGACATGTGATAATATGGAATGTCGGTTAGATTCCAATTACTCATGCTGATAGATATTTGGTGTTACTCAATTTAGAGTATTTTTCAATCTAAGTTGATCATTGGAGGACAAATTGAAATCAAATATAAACAATTTATGTTTGGCATAAATTTAGTTTCCAATAAATTTATGTTCTAAGTCATATATTTGATATAATCTATTGACGTACATATCTTCAGCAGATTATTTTAATATAATTTTTATGAGTTATTTGAAGCAATCTATTGGTCCATATCTTCAGTAAAATATTACGTGAATTTTATTATGTTGACAATGCTCAGTTTAGTCAAATTAAGAATATTTGTTTGAATCATGTAAAGAGATTCACATGCTTATGATTATCTTATTTGAGTTGTAATATTTTAATTATGCATGTACATAAAGTTTTGGACATGATTCAGTTTTGTAAAATTTAGTCAACATTCAATTTTTTTGGTGCCATTTATGACTAGCAATAGTCGTCTAATATTCTAAATAGACCCATTGAAACAAGATGTCGCCAAAGTGACATTTCTTGCGTAGATAGTCTATGAGGGATGTTAGATATTTGTGTGTGTAAATTCATGCGAGTATTAGCCGGCCCATAGGAAGGTTAATACTTGACCGAATTGTACACATACTTGTGGTGATAAATGTGTGACAATTATACGGTTTACATGTGAATAATAATCCGATTCAAAGATAGGCTTATTATTTGACATGACTTATTGTCAACGTTTGATCATTACACCAAGAATACCACTTGTAGTTAATATCACTATCCAAAGACTTGATATTAATGATGTACTAGGTATCTTGAGATGGGGTTCACCATTATTTGAATTTGTTTGACTATATTTTACGCTTCAGTTATTTGTTAGAGCATGTTTGTTTTTTGTTGCTTTGTTCTCTTTACAGTTAATGTTGTTAAAATATCTACCAATAAGATTTTAATTTTTTATGTTTAATGAGATAACCTTTAAGGACAAAAAGAAATGAATACAGTAGCTGCTAAGGGTCCAGATCAAAAGAAACAACAATATAAAACTAAGGGTTGTTCTTTTGTGATAAGACATGACACAAGGAATAAATGTACAAAGTACCACGCATGGCGTATAAAGAAAAGTATATTTCTAAATTTGATCTGTTCTGAGGTTACTTTAGATTTAATACCAAAAAACTCATGGTAGTTAGATTCTGGTGGGACTACCCACATTAATGTTCTAGGCAAGGTTGTCTGAGTTACCGAAAGTCAACTAATGGTGAAAGATACATCTATGTGGGTGACGGCAATTCGGTAGAAGTGAAAGCAATAGAACATTTTAGGTTATTTTTAAGAACCGATTATTATTTGGATTTGATAGACACTTTTATTGTACCGTCTTTTAGACGAAATTCAATTTCAGTTTCCTTAATGGACAAATCTGGTTATCATTGTTCATTTGGAAACAATAAGTTTAGTCTATCTTTAAATTTAAATATTATTGGTAACGGTTCCTTAAGGTTTATGATAACCTATATTCAGTTGAAACTATTGCATCTTATAATGAAACCTTGCAAGTGAAGTCATGTGGTACTAAACGCAAAATTAACAATATTTTTTAGCCTCATTATGACATAAGCATTAGGTCACTTCTCTAGAAATAGAGTTGAACGATTTGTGTCTCTGATGAGATTTGGATTCCATTAACTTTATAGACTTTAATGTTTATATTGAATGTGTAATGGGAAGACAAACCAAAGTTAAATTATAAACAGCTACTTTATTGGTTATGCTACAGATCAAGGGGTTGATAATTATATAATCCCACACTAAGATTTTTTTTTTGAGACGAGAAGTGTAATATTTTTTGAGGATGTTGAGTTTGGGAGAGAAATAAAGTCCGGATCATTGTCTTTGAGAAGGAATCAATTACGATTCCTACTATAACTTTTGACGATGTGCAGGATTCTATACATGTCATGATCAAGAAGTGAATTCGGAGTCTCAATAAGACAATGTCGAATTACCTCTATAAGTCATTGTTGAGATACCTTAACAACGACAACGTAACGGCACCCATTCAAGATAAGGTAATTATTCCTAAGGAACAAACTCAACAACCTCAAGAACCGATAATATTAAGATGATCCACCAGAGAAAAGAGAAATATAATTTCGGATAATATTGTCATATTTCTCTAGGAACGTGAGGAAGACTGTGGATACTGGAAGATGATCTAATCAACTTTCGTCAGGCCATGGAAAGTTTCAGTTCTCAAAGTGGATTGATACAATAAATAAGGAGTATAAGTTCATGCAAGACAATAAAGTTTAAGAACTTGTCCCATTACCAAAAGGTAAGAAATCCATTGGTTACAAATGGACATTTACAACCAAGAAGGATTCGAAGGGTCATGTGGAGAAGTATAAAGTATGTCTTGTAACTAGTGACTTTACTCACAATTTTGGGATTGATTTTAAAGAGTTTTTCTCTTCGATATCTTTGAAAAACTTATTTAAAATAATCATAGCACATGTTGCACATTTTGATCTTGAGTTACATCAAATGGATGTCAAAATGACGTTTCTCAATGGTAGCATTGACGAAACTATTTATATGGTGCAGCCAGAAAACTTTGTATCGAAAGATCCAAATAATATGGTTTACAAATTGACAAAATCTATTTATGGACTCAAGCAAGTTTCTCGTCAGTGGTACTATAAATTTTACCAAGTTGTTACCCTCGTTTGGTTTTGAGGTTAACGTTGTTGAAGATTGTGTGCATCACAAATTCAGTGGAAGTAAAATTATTTTTTTGGTTTGTATGTTGATGACATACTGCTTGCCACAAATGAGCTATATTGTGAAATCCATTCTTTTGTATTAATTATTTTAATAGAGTTAGTATTATTATTGTGAGCATTTTCTAAAAATTATTATTTTTAATATTATTATTATTAAATATTTTGAGTGGAAAATAATTTCAAAATTATTATAACATGGATTTTTGGTTTCCGAACCCAGACCCGAGTCCGAACCCAGACCCAGGCCTGAGCCGAACCCTTTCTCTTCCTATTAGATTTAACTTGGTTTAATAGTTGTTTAATTAATAAAAAATATATATATATATATAATAAATAAATATTTCAGCTGGTCCCGTAGGACCAGCACTCTCACACACGAATTGGTAACTCACTTTTTCCTCACCACTTGCTACACTCCTCACCACACACAAGTACCACTCCTATTTTTCCTCCCCCTCTTTTGCTACTCTCCACTAAAGAGCAACAACTTCCCTTTATTTACTCTTACAACTCCCCACTCTCTTCCCGTACTCACATCAGAAGAGAACTCTCTCTCTTTACTCTCACAAATCCCTCTCTCCCTTTAGTTCACAGAACACATTTTTTCCTTCTCTTTATTCACAACCATCTCACTCTCTTCCTCTCTTAATCTCTTTCCCTCTCTCTCTGAGTCTTCTCCATCCCTGGAGAGAAGCTCACGACCCTAACCCCATTCCCGCGGCCGAGCTCCCCGAGGCTGCGCCCCAGCGGCCGAGCTCCCCCACCGGCGCCTCCCCGTCCGGTGCGCGCAGCTCCCCGAGCTCGTCGAGGCCGCGCCCCCGCGTCGACCTCTCCGGCCAGATCCGCCGGCGCGGCTCTCCGCGACTCCTCCCCGCGCCTCCGCGACTCCTCCCCGCGCCGAGCCCGACGGCTCCCCGCCGCCCGTGGCCGCGCGCCCCTTCCGGCGAAGTTCCGTCGCCCCGCCACGCGCAGACCCTCTCCCGTGCCCCTTTCCGCGCGTGGCCGACCCGTCGTCGCCACTCCCGCTGTCCAGCGCTTCGTGGAGTTCCTTGCTGTCCGGATCCGCGGAGTTCCTCCGCTGTCCAGATCCGCGACCCCGTGCAGCGTTGTTCCGAACGTCATTTCGGCCCTCCCCAAGTTTTTCCTGCGGCTCCCCGCCAACGGAAATTGGTAATCCCTGGTTAATCATAGTAGTTCGTCCCTCCCGTAGAGTCTATGATGAGAATCGGTCCCCGGTTTCCCTTTGGGAAATCCGGTTAGCTGCGTATATTATCGTTTAGCTGCGTTAGATTATTTTCCTGTGTTGCTTTGGTGTGATTTGGTTGGATTACGAGATTCCCGGACTTTTCGGGAATTATTCGGTGGAGTTGGAATTATTTCTGTGGCTTGGGATTATTTTGGTGGATATTCTGTGGATTATTTTGGGTTGGAAATATTTGCAGGTTTTCCGTGGCGCATTTCCCAGTTTTGGGTTTGTCCCGAAATAGAGGAAGTGCTGTCCAAATTTTTACAAAACTATATTTATATTGATTTCAAAACTGGCTTTCGAAATGAATTTTTAAACTGATTTTCGGACGACGACCGTACCGGTCTGTGGGCCCCGGCGAAATGCAAACGCACCGGTCCGACCGGACGTTGTGGTATTAGCCGAATTTTGAGGAATGGACCGAGTCTGACACTCTTAGCTTTCTTTTAATTATTTTAATTAATATTAGGTTATTTATATTAGATATTTAAATTCCTGCACTTTAATTATTTAATTAAGTTTTTTTATCTTTTTGATGTAAAAGAAAATTTACCGGATAAGCCCATCCTAGGACCATTAGCTGTGCCAATGTATTGTGTAGCATAGTTTTATTTTATTTTCTTTTCTGGTGGATGTGATCTTCGGTGGTATTTTGATTAGACGTATAATCGTAGTTAGAGAGTAAGCAATGATTAATTAAAAATTAATAAATGGATAATAATAGTAAGATAACTAGTTCATGATTTGTCACTATAAGAAATTATATTTTTATAATATATTACAAAACACAAAGTTTTCCAAATTGTAATTGATTCTCGTGTATTTCCAAATAATCCAATTAACCGGCTTAATCAACGCACGTAGTTGCAACGTAACCGTTAGCTGTAGATTAATACAACATAAAACCTGACTAGGACATGACTACTAGAGATTGCAACTAGCACACTTAGTCTGGTTATTCAGGATTCTAAATCGAGTTCTCAACTGTAGGAACTCGAAGTCGTACCTGACGTTCCTCTCTCGGTGTCAACCTGTCTTTCCAGTCAAACTTAATACAAGGCAAGTATAGTTTGTGTTAGTTTACAGTTATTTATTTAATCGTTTTACTGCATGTCTAAACCACGTCTCAAACACGAAACTCTCACCGAGAGTACTGTACTGTAACTACTGTAACTACTGGGGACTGGGGAATAGCGGGGGACTGGAGAATAGCGTAATGATTATGACCATACTGTAACAAAACCCCTTATCCATTACTGTAACAAACCCAAGCCGGTCATATGTCATTACCTATTCAAATCACTGATTTCTACTGTAACAAACCTGTTTTAAAACTGTTTAGAACTGCATGATTCTATTTCTTATTTAACTGTTTAATTAGCATAAATTGTACTTTGCTCCCTCCTGACTGGAGACAATATTTTAGGTAACACTGAGGATGACGAGCTATACTATAATAGCTACTATGATCCGGTCCTCTACCCTGCGACGGTACCGGAGCCGTCTCTGGAGGACGCTGATCCTGGGACTACTGAACCTGATGCTTAGATAGTTTCCCTTTTCTGCACTTTTCTTTTATTTGTAGTTTGTAGTTTTATTTTCAGCATTTCTCTTCCAGTTGTATTTCTGAATATTTTATCAAATAAAGTTTCAATTCCGAATAGAACAGTTGTGACAAATGTACTTGTTTGTTGTGAATACCTGCAATGGAACAGCTTACTGACTGCCGCCGTCTCACCACGGTGCAGGCTGGGCATGATCCGACTAGACCAGAATATTAGGATCGGGTCGTGACATGTTTTCAGTGGTGGCCCATGCAGGTCACAACAAACAACAACCTAGGAAAACATAGCTAGAAACAATTAGAACACTAGAACATTGATTTGTCACGACATAGGACCGATTATATAAATAAATATTTTGCTTGATTATAGACCGGTAGGCTACCTTGCTTTGTGTGTGCTCCTAAACCTTCCAGAGACTGACCATTGACCAATCCTGCTGGCATGAGGTGTTATCTCCGGCTCATGCCCCATCTCCTCAACCAAGCCCAGGTCTTTCCCCTCGCGGCTGTTTGACCTTCCTCATAGTGCATCCAGTGATTTTCCCTACACTGGCGATTCCTACCTCATCTCAAACTGAGTTGCATTTCCTTGGTGGAGTATTCATTTTGTTGCTCCACCAGTACCAGCAATCATCTTCCAAATGGTTGTCCTATTTCAAGAAATCCTGGAGTTCCAGGAAGCTCAAGATGAAGCCCAGCAGGAACAGAAGAATATCACGAGAGAAGACATGAAGAACGTCATGATGTAGCCTTAGTTATCCCCAACCAAGTTAGAGCAGAACTTTTGTCCTAGGAAGGATACCCCTGAATCTAGAAGATATTTGAGTCCCATCAAGTACTCTACTTTTCGGCAGCCTTGTCGTAAGAAGCTATGGGCTTGTAACTAATGCATGAGGCCTGGTCATCAGGCCGTTAGTTCCACAGAGATTGGGACAATGTTTGGCATGTGGATCTGCTGAACATCGGGTAAAAGACTGCCCTTATCTTTCTATCAAACCAGAGCTCATATCCCAGCAACACCTGTTAGGTCACAACCTAGGGACCCTCTTCCTATCCAGCAGACCCTGTCCCTTACAATAAGGCATGATGCATACTCGAGGTTCATAGAGAAGGAAGCAGTTGGAGGCTGCTCATGCAGAACCATGAAGAATAGGACCTAGAACCGGAGAATAGCATCATCTTTTTGGAAGTTGTAACAGGATGTCCTTAGATCAGTCATAAGAGTTTTGCTGTAATTCTCCACATGAATAGAAGTTTTTAGTTACACCCTTATGGCAGATGTTTTCCCTGATAGTCTCCCCGGATAATCCAGATCTAGACATAGGATTCACCCTGACTTAGTCCCCGGCTCTTTCTCTAATTTCTAAAGGAAGTTACAGAGTCAACCCGAAGGTGGCCAAGAAGATGAAGGACCAGAGCAGTGCAGGCTCTAGGATTTATTCAGGGTGGAACTTCACCTATCTTGTTTTTGCCAAGAAGGATGGAACAACGGATGTACATCGATTACCAGACACTAAAATTAAGTACTCTCTGTCCGGATCGAGGATCTGGTTGAACTGTTTGTGTGGAGTTAGGGTGTTTCGAAGTTTGACTTAAGATCTGACCACCATCAAATCAAAGTCAGGAAAGAGGACATTTCCAAGACCGTGTTCGAACACCAAGTATGGGTAGTTTTCTTTGGTCAGGACGTTAGACTGACAAATGCTCCTGCTGTGTTCATGAATCTCATGAACAGAGATTTTCATGAGTATTTGAATCAGTTTATCTTTTCCATAGATAACATTCTGATATATTTGAAGACTGACGAAGAGCACGAAGAACACCTGAGGAAATTTTGGAAACTTTGAGGAAAAAGAAGTTTATGGTAAGTTATCTGGACGTGGATTGTTGACAAGGTAGACTTTTGGCCATGTTGTCAGGAGAAGAAATTTCGATGAAAGATAGCTGTTGTGAAGAGTGATATACCCCAAGCTCAATTCGGAAGGTTCTTGAACTTGGCCGGCTACTATCAGAAGTTCATGAAGGATTTCGCCAAGATTGCTGAGCCAATGACGAAGCTCACCTGGAAGAATGAAGAGTTCATCTGAACGAAAAGTTTGCCAGACGGCATTGAGGAGCTGAAGAAGAGACTTACCACTACACAATCCTTGCGCTACCCGCAGGAACCGGTGGGTTCTCAATTTACAGTAAAGCCTCTGGAAGAGGACTGGGTTGCGTTCTTCAACAACATGGAAAAGTAATTGCTTACACGTGTAGGCACTACAGACTCATGAGAAGAATCATCCCACGCCTAATTTGAAATTTGCTGCAATTATCTTTACTTTGAAGCTATGGAAGCATGATTTTTATGGAAAGGGAGTGAAATATATACGGACTACAAAAGTCTGAAATATATCTTCACTCAGAAAGGGCTGAATGTTAGACTAAGAAGATGGCTGAAGCAGATAAAGATTTCGACATCAACCTGCAGTACCATTCAGGTAAGGCTAATGTGGTCGCTGATGCACTTAGTCGATACTGATGGCGAAGTTCTTAACCAAGGACTAGCACCTGCTAGAAGACATCGAGAAGTTTGGACTGGAGATTATGCTGCCTGGAAATGGAAGGAAGAAGCTGGATGCTGATTCAGGGTGATGAAGTTGCAAATGAGCTCGAGTCTGATGGACAAAGTCAAGGAGACTCAGTTTCAAGACGAGACACTTTGCAAACTTAGAGATCAAGTGTTGGCAGGAACACTTGAAGGTTTCTCAAATCGTCAATAATGGAGCTCTGAAGAATGGTACGAGGCTTTTTGTACTATCTGGCGAACTGAGGAACGAACTAATGCAAGAAGCGCACCAGTATTCCATACATCCTAGCAATACGTATTGGGATATGCGTACTATTATTGGGTAGTATGAATGAAGAAGGATGTATTCAGAATTGAGGTTAGATGTTTTATTTGTTAACAAGTGAAGGCTAGTCGACAGAGACCCGCAGGGCTTCTACAGTCGTTGGGCATTCCGGACCGGAAGTAGGAGCACATAACGATGGACTATGTGTTAGGTTTGCCTTGATTCCAAGGAGGGAAGAACACCAGTTGGATTATAGTGGACCGACTGACTAAGTCAGCACACTTTATTCCCTTCAAGGTTAGTTGTTCACCGAGAAGTTGGCAGCATTGTACGAGAAGCACATCTACCGGATTCATGGAGTACCGCGGGACGAGCAAGCAGAGAGTCAATCCAGACGCTTGAAGATGTATTGAGATTTTGCGTCTTGATTTTTGGTAGGTCTTGGGAAGACCAAATTGCGTTTGGTGAAGTTTTCTCCTACCAGAGGAACATCAGTTTTGACGGAGCTGGAAATTGAGGCCAGATACATCAGGCCATTTGAAGTTTAAGACGCGTTGGAAGTGGCGTACCAGTTAGCTCTACCAGCTAATCCTGAGTGTATGCAACGTCTCCTACGTCACAGCTCAGACGTTACATTTCGGATCCGAGTCACATTTTGGATAATTCAGAGCTGGAGATTGGACTCAACCTTTTCAGTGCCAGAGAAACCAGTTGCAAGCCTAGTCAGAGATGAGAAGAAATCAGAATTTGAGCCATCATTTAAACTCCTATTCCTTATCTTTCCTTTTTCCGTTCTAAACTTGACTGATGCTGCTAAGTTAGCCTAGTTTTGCAAGCTATCTCTTTAATCAAGCTTGATCATGACGATATCTTATTGGGTGCACCCACTAATATATTGTCTAAATCAGGACCGGTGCATGATGGTCTGATCAATCTCGTGTACTTTGGTTCGCCTTTGTATTTTTCTGCGTGGATGATATCATAAATAAAAACTTGTCCCTAAACCGTCTCATCCACGACTGCCTTGGAAATTCTTATTGTTGGACCTAAGTTACAGGCGTAGTACCCGTAGCTGTTTGATTCTCCTACCCTGCCTTTAAATTTCGAGGACGAAATTTTCTAAGGAGGGAAGATTGTGAAATCCATTCTTTTGTATTAATTATTTTAATAGAGTTAGTATTATTATTATGAGCATTTTCTAAAAATTATTATTTTTAATATTATTATTATTAAATATTTTGAGTGGAAAATAATTTCAAAATTATTATAACATGGATTTTTGGTTTCCGAACCCAGACCCGAGTCCGAACCCAGACCCAGGCCTGAGCCGAACCCTTTCTCTTCCTATTAATTTAACTTGGTTTAATAGTTGTTTAATTAATAAAAAATATATATATATAATAAATAAATATTTCAGCTGGTCCCGTAGGACCAGCACTCTCACACACGAATTGGTAACTCACTTTTTCCTCACCACTTGCTACACTCCTCACCACACAAGTACCACTCCTATTTTTCCTCCCCCTCTTTTGCTACTCTCCACTAAAGAGCAACAACTTCCCTTTATTTACTCTTACAACTCCCCACTCTCTTCCCGTACTCACATCAGAAGAGAACTCTCTCTCTTTACTCTCACAAATCCTCTCTCCCTTTAGTTCACAGAACACATTTTTTCCTTCCTTTATTCACAAACCATCTCACTCTCTTCCTCTCTTAATCTCTTTCCCTCTCTCTCTGAGTCTTCTCCATCCCTGGAGAGAAGCTCACGAACCCTAACCCCATTCCCGCCCGAGCTCCCGAGGCTGCGCCCCCGCGCCGAGCTCCCCACCGGCGCCTCCCCGTCCGGTGCGCGCAGCTCCCGAGCTCGTCGAGGCCGCGCCCCCGCGCCGACCTCTCCGGCCAGATCCGCCGGCGCGGCTCTCCGCGACTCCTCCCCGCCCTCCGCGACTCCTCCCCGCGCCGAGCCCGACCGGCTCCCCGCGCCCGTGGCCGCGCGCCCCTTCCGGCGAAGTTCCGTCGCCCGCGCCAGCGCGCAGACCCTCTCCCGCGCCCCTTTCGCGCGTGGCCGACCCCGTCGTCGCCACTCCCGCTGTCCAGCGCTTCGTGGAGTTCCCTGCTGTCCGGATCCGCGGAGTTCCTCCGCTGTCCAGATCCGCGACCCCGTGCAGCGTTGTTCCGAACGTCATTTCGGCCCTCCCCAAGTTTTTCCTGCGGCTCCCCGCCAACGAAATTGGTAATCCCTGGTTAATCATTGTAGTTCGTCCCTCCCGTAGAGTCTATGATGAGAATCGGTCCCGGTTTCCTTTGGGAAATCCGGTTAGCTGCGTATATTATCGTTTAGCTGCGTTAGATTATTTTCCTGTGTTGCTTTGGTGTGATTTGGTTGGATTACGAGATTCCCGGACTTTTCGGGAATTATTCGGTGGAGTTGGAATTATTTTCTGTGGCTTGGGATTATTTTGGTGGATATATTCTGTGAATTATTTTGGGTTGGAAATATTTGCAGGTTTTCCGTGGCGCATTTCCCAGTTTTGGGTTTGTCCCGAAATAGAGGAAGTGCTGCCCAAATTTTTACAAAACTATATTTATATTGATTTCAAAACTGGCTTTCGAAAATGAATTTTTAAACTGATTTTCGGGCGACGACCGTACCGGTCTGTGGGCCCCGGCGAAATGCAAACGCACCGGTCCGACCGGACGTTGTGTATTAGCCGAATTTTGAGGAATGGACCGAGTCTGAGACTCTTAGCTTTCTTTTAATTATTTTAATTAATATTAGGTTATTTATTATTAGATATTTAAATTCCTGCACTTTAATTATTTAATTAAGTTTTTTTTATCTTATTTGATGTAAAAGAAAATTGTACCGGGCATAAGCCCATCCTAGGACCATTAGCTGTGCCAATGTATTGTGTAGCATAGTTTTATTTTATTTTTTTTCTGGTGGATGTGATCTTCGGTGGTTTTTGATTAGACGTATAATCGTAGTTAGAGCGTAAGCATATGATTAATTAAAAATTAATAAATGGATAATATAGTAAGATAACTAGTTCATGATTTGTCACTATAAGAAATTATATTTTTATAAATATATTACAAAACACAAAGTTTTCAAATTGTAATTGATTCTCGTGTATTTCAAATAATCCAATCGGCTTAATCAACGCACGTAGTTGCAACGTAACCGTTAGCTGTAGATTAATACAACATAAAACTGACTAGGACATGACTACTAGAGATTGCAACTAGCACACTTAGTCTGGTTATTCAGGATTCTAAATCGAGTTCTCAACTGTAGGAACTCGAAGTCGTACCTGACGTTCCTCTTCGGTGTCAACCTGTCTTTCCAGTCAAACTTAATACAAGGCAAGTATAGTTTGTGTTAGTTTACAGTTATTTATTTAATCGTTTTACTGCATGTCTAAACCACGTCTCAAACACGAAACTCTCACCGAGAGTACTGTACTGTAACTACTGTAACTACTGGGGACTGGGGAATAGCGGGGGACTGGGGAATAGCGTAATGATTATGACCATACTGTAACAAAACCCCTTATCCATTACTGTAACAAACCCAAGCCGGTCATATGTCATTACCTATTCAAATCACTGATTTCTACTGTAACAAACCTGTTTTAAAACTGTTTAGAACTGCATGATTCTATTTCTTATTTAACTGTTTAATTAGCATAAATTGTACTTTGCTCCCTCCTGACTGGAGACAACATTTTAGGTAACACTGAGGATGACGAGCTATACTATAATAGCTACTATGATCCGGTCCTCTACCCTGCGACGGTACCGGAGCCGTTTCTGGAGGACGCTGATCCTGGGACTACTGAACCTGATGCTTAGATAGTTTCCCTTTTCTGCACTTTTCTTTTATTTGGAGTTTGTAGTTTTATTTTCAGCATTTCTCTTCCAGTTGTATTTCTGAAATTTTATCAAATAAAGTTTCAATTCCGAATAGAACAGTTGTGACAAATGTACTTGTGTTGTTGTGAATACCTGCAATGGAACAGCTTACTGCTGCCGTCTCACCACGGTGCAGGCTGGGCATGATCCGACTAGACCCAGAATATTGGGATCGGGTCGTGACATATATCGATAAAGTGCTTAAAAGAGGTATTAGGAATTCAAATACATCGAGATCGTTCTCGAGGTATTCTTGGATTATCACAAAAGAGCAATATCGATAAAGTGCTTAAAAGATTTGGCATGCATGAATGCAAACCAGGTGACACCCAGTCACTAAAGGAGACAAGTTCAGTCTCAATCAGTGCCCTAAGAATAGCCTTGAAATTAAGAAAATACAATAGATTTTTCCTTCATGATCAGTTGTAGGGAGTCTAATGTATGCTCAAGTATGTAGGTGTCAGGATATTGAGTACATATTAGGATGTTAGGCAAATATTTAAGCAAATATGGATGGATCATTAGGTAACAGCCAAACTACTTAAGTAATTAGAGAACAAGAAATTATATGCTCTTTGTAGGAGATCGGATAATTCTGGAGATCATAAGGTATTCCGACTCCGATTTTGTTGGATGCCAACACAGTAGGAGATCCACATCAGGTTATGCGGACTAATGGATATATATTTTGGATGAGTGTCAAACATGCACTCATAATTTTTTCCACCATGGCAGCAAGGTTTTAACATACTGTGGGACATCTATTCAGGAAATATGGTTGCAAAATTTTGTCACAAGGCTGCGCCTACAGTACGGTGTTGAAAGACCACTTAAATTATGATGTGACAATAAATCAGCAGTAATGTATTCCAATAACAACAGAAACTTGTATAAGTCAAGGATATTGACATAAAGTTTCTAGTTGTGAAGGAAAGAATTCAGAATGGTTAAAGTGTTCATATAGCACATTATGACAAACTCCATTTTAGCGGATCCGCTCACAAAAGCATTATCACCCAGGGTCTTTCATGAGCATACTGCTCATATGGGTGTTATCTCAATCAAGTATATGACAGTATAGTGAGAGTTTATATTTATGTATTTGGGTGCTATTTGGTTTTGGACACATTTATGTATTAAAGTATTTGGATATTTATCTGATCAGATATATGGAAATTCAGTTCATTCTGTTTTCATTATGTTAAAGTATTGATTTCATTAAAGTTAAGGAGGACCAAAAAATAGACATGTATTGATCACATTGCGTGTAATTTCCATGCTACGCATCCATGATTGATCTATGTCGTTTAGCTATATTTGTATATGTGACCACTGCTGATTTAGTTACGCTATATGTGACGAAGGCCGCTTTGATCCTATGTTGATATGGTTAATGGACGAGATTGTCCGGATATACCCTAAGGATTAAGATAGCAATTTATGAGCTCACTAAGGTTAACACAATTATAAGGTTACATATGTGGCCCAGTGGGAGATTGTTGAAATTATTCAATAATAGGGGCCACACATGTAAAATTAATTATGTTTAGGCTATCTAAATAATTAAGCCAAATTAAAATGGTCTATTTGAAAATTGGCTTAAGGGTATAATTGTCATGGAATTAATGTGTAGATACCGGAGATAATTCTAATTTTATGAGGGGCCAAATTAGAAATGTCAAAACATATAAATATATGTGTTCATTAGGGTTATGGTCCCCAACTCATATGACCACCAAAAAGAGGTTCTCTCTTTTTTCTCTTCTCCATCCCCATCACAGAAAGAGAGGGACAAAGGATTCGGATTCACCTTTGTCATTAAGGGTCGTAGCAAGTTGGAAGATTGAACCCCATAAAAGGACGACCGCTTCAAGATCCATCAAGCCTAGCAATGGATTTAGGTACGCTTCCGCAATTTAATTTATTTCTTCGTCTCATGAATCGACAGAGTACAATAAATTTCTAACAAGCTCTCGTAATTACTTACGTGTCCCTATTAACTTTAATTAACAATTTTAATTAGTAAACACTAAACACTAGTCTACGTGTACGTGCTTTGCACGTATTTTAATTAGAATATTATAATGTCAGTTATCGTTTTTCGTCTTTTCCATGTGATTATTCATGTGTGTATGTGCTTTCTTTTTACAATGTCAAGAGATTCGAAGTACAAATTTTGTTTTTTTTTTATTTCCTATTGAGAATTATAATCTTTGGAAAATAGTAAGGATAGAAAAGTTTATTATCTTTTGAACACGAAAGTTGTATGAAAAAAAGAAAGTTGCATGTAAATTTAATTGTTTTGACACTTAAACATAAATGACATGCAAGTTGACATAATAACATCATGTTTATAAAATACTCAAGGTAATTTAGGATTTCAAAAGTTTCACCACCAAGTTTTTCTATTATATGTAGAATAGATATGTAAGGACATATCTGGAAAAAAAAAATGTTCCTGGATGAAACTGCAAATTTTAGATTATATAGTAGTATATATATAGTCTAATCATCCCTCTTAATTGTAATAACCATTTTAATTAATAGATATTAATACCTTGAACTGATTATACCTTGAACCGATATCTTAATATTAATCATTTCTACTTATGAAATTAAGCCAGTGCAACCTTGTTATTTTCAAACTTGATGCGTTAAGCATGTGTAATTTATAAAATATCAATTAGCGAGTTTTAGATGCCCTGAACTATTACATCAAATTTGAGAAGAGGGGTTTTCTGGTATTTTATGTGTTAAGCATGTGTACTGCTTTCTTATGTCCCATACATCTGACCATCTTATGTTCATGTGTGTCTGATCACAGGTAAAACTTTGATACATAAGGGGATATCAAATTTTTGATACCTCCTTCGTATGACAAGTGGATCCATACACTAATTTATGTCTACATGTTTTACGAAATGAGAGAGGAAGACCACTTGTCATACAAAGGATGTATCAAACCTCTTTTTGTATCAAAGTTTTTTCCGTTGAGTAAAATTAAAATTCTATAGAATTGGTTAGTACTATGCAGCATACCTTATAATTATGTAAGAGTCGAGAACCTTCTCAATCTGCCAATGATAAGTGGAATCAACATTTCTCAAGTAACTTAGATTAATAGAATGGTATATTGCTGTAACTTCGAAAAATGATATTGAGTACTAATATACTCTTCTGATGGAGACTACACTTAGGCCTTGTTTGGTTCACGGATTCAAGGAATCCGGAAAGAAAACTTGTTCCTTTCCTTTGTTCGGTAGCCACAAATTTGGGAAACACTTTCCTGACATGGAAGAAAATAGGAGGAAAATGGTTGCTCTCATGACCCATGGGATTCATTTTTCCTCCTCCTTTCCCAACATTAATTACCAAACATTATGACAAAAGTAGTCTTGATTTATTATCTATTTTACCAATTTATTCTTCATTATAATTATGTTGACATTGGATATTGTTGGAACAATGATATATTTTTTCTTTCCTTTCCTACACCAACCAAACATGGGAAAGCAAATTTGATAGGAATTCTACTTTCCCATCCACATGAAAAATATACGAGAATTGATTTCCTTTCCGTGAACCAAACGAGGCCTTAATCTACAGGATGTGTGGTTTGTAGAAGACAAACAAATGCCACTATTGCATCGTGTCTTCAACTTTCACAGTTGGGATTCAGAAATTGGATGGAATAGTTGATCACATTTGAATCCCCTGTTTTGATTATAGCCGTCATGATGGTCTTGTTATTTGGAGTGACAGTTTCTGGAGACTAAAGGCCTTTAAGAATATATCTGGACAAAACAATGTTGCTTAGTTAAGGTAGTCTATTACTTTTCCAAATGGGCAAAATTGCTCAATCTATTGCTTCTTGGTGTTTGCTTGTTGATAACTCGGATCATTGTTTTTCTGTTATATGATCTTCAAATTTGCAGATGGCTTATAATCTTTGGCGGTTGCTCCATTAGTCGGCTTAGCACTGGATACTTTGACTGGCCTTAGATTGGTGTATGATACCATTCGTTTGGTGGCATGTATGGTATGGTTGTTGTTGGAACATTTATGATAGCCAATGTATGTTTGCTGAAGTTTGTTTGGAGTTGGATTGTTGAATGTTGAGAACAATAAAGCAGTGTGAGGAAATGCATCTGTCTGTAGGCAATTTGAATGGTGGAGTTGTTGCAGCCTTCCAGGAGTTATATTCTGTGAGTCTGATTATTATAGCCGCCATCATGGTCTGTTAGTTTCTTAATTCAATAGGTTTTACCTGTGCTTACTGAAAAGTTGGTTTTACCTGTTATTTTATTATCATCTTTACTAGCATATATTAAGAAAAGTTGGTTTCATCCATGGTTAAAACTATGTTATTGTCATTTTTATTACTAAAGTTGACCATCTGTAAGTGGGAGCAGATTCTCTTTGGACCGCGCCTTCTCAGTAAATTATTACTTTGGTGTACTACTTAATTTCCTGTAACATACCGTTGAGTTCTTTAAACAAATCAACAATAGTACTATCGCCGAGTTTAGTAACATGGGCTTGTAACCCATGTGAGGGCTTGGGTCGGTTACATGGATTTGGGTGCAATTGATGACTTGTCTGGGCTGTCCGGTCCAATTCTAGAGTTGGATCACTTGGTTCAGGGAAGGCTTGGGCTAAGACGACCCCGGGAGCGGAGGAGACCGTGTTAGGCTGATTTCACATAATGTTCACCAACACCTCAGATCACTTGAAGGATTACAGGCCAGTTTGCCTAGCTCCTTTTAAAAATTCGGGACCTATCGAATCAGACGACCACTTTTTTTTTAAAAAAAAGTCAAACTCGAATGACTCTTTTGGTTGCCAGGAAGAGGCATAAGATCCTAATTAAGTAACAAAGATTAGTAGATCGAGCCACGAAAATATATTATTTCTTGGACTTATTAAATGCCAGAGTTGGAGGTGCACGCAACAACATGAACAAAGTCTCTTGCGAAACACAAGACATCTAAACAAAGAAAAACAATAGTAATATCTCCAGGGATGATGATTATATATCTAATAAAACATACAATATTAATTAACTTTTCATCGAAGGAGATGTTTGTATACTTCAGATGGTTGATCAATTGTATGAATCAACTTATAGATCAGGTTGTATACACACAGAGGAATCAGGATTCCTGCATTTTTACATCCCAATGAATTTACATGATCACAACCATTGGATCTAATTAGATGAGTTGAACAATATCCAATGTAATCATATAAAAAAAATGGTCCAGAATGTAACCTAGTTTTTTATGATTTGTGGTAATTCAGCACCAGATCTTCTGAGCTGAGTGTTTTCAGAAAATCACTATTAAGAAAGTTGGTTTCTGTCACGATTTTTTTGAGAAGTAAACAAAGAGAAAGACTTCTGACATGCATACTAATAAAACATCAAACATTACACTTTAGGCAGATCAAACAGAGTACACTGATTATGCATGAAACACCAGGATCGATGTCCATCAATACCTATGATCTTCTAGGTCATAGTTCTTCCTGATCCATCATCTGGCTTATGTTCTTCATGTAGCACGAATAGACGATCGCCCTAGCTATCTCATGCCGATTCTTGCTTCACTTTGCTTCCGCTGCCAGTGGCAGTGTAAACACCAATGGCAAACAAACAATCATCACGGAAAAGCCCGTGGAATCCAACAAAGCCAATCCGAGTTTTGAAGCAGAAGTGATGAAACCGAAGGTAAGTTGAATCATCATATCCATATGGGCCGTAGGTACCAGAAGATGTAACAATCCTAAGAGAGCGGATACAATACTTATCATAGTACCCTGATATCTCAAGGACAGAACCCCCAACTAGAATCTGCAAATAGAATTAGTTGTTAGAACAATAATGCTTTTATATATATATATATATATATTTTATATATATATATATATATATATATATATATATATATACACACACACGTGTACGTGCTTTGCACGTATTTTAATTAAAATATCATAAGATCAGATGTTATCTTTTCGTCTTTTCCAGCTTATTATTCATGTGTGTTTTAATTTTTACAATGCGAAGAGATCCAAAGTACAAATTTTGTTCTTTTTTTTAAGATTTTCTATTGAGAATAATAACTTTTGAAAAATGATAAGAATATAAATTTTTTACCATTGGAATAAAAAGTTGTATGCAAAAAAATAACTTGCATGCAAACTTTATTGCTTTGACTCTTAAACATAAATGACATGCAAGTTGACATAAGAACATTATGTTTATAAAATACTCAAAAGTATTTTAGGAATTCAAAATTTCACCACCAAGTTTTCCTATTATATAGTAGAATATATATATATATATTAGTTGTTAGAACAATAATGCTTTTATATATATATATATATATATTATATATATTAATATATATATATATATATAAAACCTAAATTTAGGTGTATTGGTGGAAATCGAATGCAAAACAAATTAAAAATTAAAGTAAATGCTTTGTTGTCCGCAGGTGTGACCGCACGCGTGTCTGCACGCCGTATGTCACCACCCCACAGGACCCATGCTATCATGTTGAAGTCTACTTTTCACAATAATAGATTCTCCGGACCGTCTCTCACAAGCTACAATATTACTATAGATCAGGAGTATCCATGCATGCAACAAAGATGTTAAGAAATTGAAAATAACATATACCGCTTCAAAGTTGGTCGCTGATGTACCCACTCCGCCATATTTAGGAGAGATCTCGGTTTTGCCATCGGTATCGCGATATACAAACTGGAGACAGTATATTTCGCGATATGAATTCCAAATAAGGATTTGGTCTATTTTGGAATGGAAGCCGTCATCCCAGTCATTCCCCCTGTCCACTACTCCCATGTATGGAATCTTTATTGTACCAGCTCTCGTTTCCTGGATGGTCATATATATATATAACTGAGTATTATATTGGACACCACAGAAAACACAACTCATTTTGAAAACATATAGAGACTTACCAATGCCATGCGTGCAGCAAGAGAGGCCGGTACAGGCTACTGCTTCAGTCGCTCAAGGAAGAAACAGCAACAGGAGCAGCAGTTTATATAGAGACAGAAAGCAAAGATGTCAATTGAATTAGTGCTAAAAGCACTAATGGAGAACTTTATTTCTCCATTAATTCATTTTCCTTTTAGTACTTTCACACGACTCCTCGAATTCGTTTATACCGTCAGGAAAGGGTAGTCCTAGCTAGAAGCTAGGCATTTATTTCCTCTTTATTTATTTTTTTACTTCTTGGTACTTGAGCAGCTGAGCTTGGCGTTCAACTTCAAGCTATTGTCTGTTGGTCTCCGTTTTTGGTTGAGCATGCAATGAGAATTGTATTGGGGGATTGCAATATTGAGAGTTAATTTTGGTTGTCACTCTTACACTGTTTGATAACACTAGTATATCACCCGTACGATGTACGGTTTGTATATTTAATACTGTTTTATTTAAAAATAAATAAATGAATATTCTTGATATTATATAACATTTGAAATTAAAACAAAAGTTAGAATAAAGTCAATTGTGAATTACATAAAAGATAACATTATATTAATATGATTATGAACGAATTAAATTTTAACAACATAATTATCATTAGTAGTATTTGTGTAATTCACAAAATATCTTAGACCAAAATATATTAATAGATTATGAACGAATTATAACAATATATACCTCAACGTAAATAAAATTATACGATAAAGTATATTTTGATAACATAAAGATAACATTTGTCTGAATTACAAATTCTGAAATACTTCCTTATATACAACATTTGTTGTTGAATTACATTGATCTTTATCTTCACTGCATATTAAAATCTTCAATCCTTTCTTACTTGTTACCCTTAAAACAGCAACATATAACTGTCCATGACTAAAAACGAAATTCTTCAAGAAAAGTCTAACATGAGAAAGTGATTGACCTTGACTTTTATTTATTGTCATTGCATAAGAAACAATCAATGGATATTGTCTTCTTTGAAATTTGATAGGCAATCTTGGATCAGAAGGTGTCAATGACATTCTTGGAATCAAAACTTTATTACCAGCATTGTCTCCACAAAGAATCTTTGCTTCAAGAACACGATTGCCTAATTTTGTAATTAGCAATCTAGTACCATTACATAGCCCAGCTGAATAATCTATATTTCTTAATAACATTACTGGGGTACCAACTTTCAATTTTAACTCATGATTCGGTACACCGGAACATTAAATACTATTCAAGAACTCTGGAGTGTGAACATCTGATAATAAGTCAACATTGGCATTTGACTTAGATGGACTACAGAACTTAAATATGTGCTTGCGTTACCAGAATTCAGTGAGATCATGTACTCATTTGCAGACTCGACAACATCAAGAGTTGGCGCTAATATAGCTCTATCCTTCAAGAAATCTGGATCGATGACAAAATTCGCAAAAGAAGGATATGTGCTCTCAACAATTGTTTGCAGTGGATCATTTGCATTACTAAGTAAAATATCGCTTGGAATATCGATACTTGCACAACCATCATTATGCCCTCCAAGTGTTCCATCTCCTATACTTGCAATCCATTCAGAAAACCGTTTGAGCTCTTCACTTTCAGATGTTAAGCTAGAACCTTGAAGTCTCATGTTTTTTGTCAACCTCAAAACTTTGCAGTTTTGTCAAATATAAGAAGAATTTAGTTGCATGAACTATATCTTGTCTACTACCTTTCGGAATTACAGGCAATATTTGACGAAAATCTCCTCCGAAGACAATTATTTTTCCTCCAAATGGTGTCTCAGAACTGAGTGGATTGCTAAATTGTAGTATATCTCTAAGCGATCTATCCAACGCTTCAAAGCAATATCGGTGCATCATTGGCGCTTCATCCCAAATTATAAGTTTGCACCTAACAATTAGTTCTACAAGTTGACTTCCTTGTTTGATATTGCATGTTGAATCCTCATTTACATTTATTGGAATAGCAAATCTTGAATGAGATGTTCGTCCACCAGGCAACAGAAGTGATGCTATCCCACTTGAAGCAACATTTAGAACAATTTCTCCCTTAGATCTCAACCATACAGATAATGTTTTTCAAATGAACGTTTTTCCATTACCGCCATATCCGTATAAAAAGAAAACACCACCATTTGTAGAATTAACAGCATCCATTATTATGTCATAAACTATTGTTGTTCATCATTCAAGCGAGCAAGTAGGTGTACGTGTTCTTCTGCTAGAGCCGCTCTATCATAATGTAATTCATCATGCACCAATCTATTTGTAGTATTTGATAAGGAGTCCATGTTTGGAAATGGCATTGATGGAAATTCTCGCAAACTTCTACCACAATTCCTCAATAACTTTTCAATCTCAACTAAAGCGTGATTTTTGAATGTCATCCTCACTCATAAGCAA